>JAVSBU010228687.1:0-11903 GCA_033118015.1 Loricariichthys derbyi
TTGGTTTTTTTTTTTTTTTTTTTTTTTTTTTTTTTTTTTTTTTTTTTTTTTTTTTTTTTTTTTTAATCTCTGCTTATCCTGGTCAGAGTTTCAGGGGTCCAGGGTTCCTGCACATATCCTGAAGGCAACTGGGTGCAGGCATAATCATGCATTTTATGACAAAGCTAGTACTTATGATTAGTGCATATGATTTTATCTGAGGGCTATCTCATTAGGTGCACCTTGATAGTACCGGATTGCCTTTTGCCTTCAGAACTGCCTCAATTCTTCATGGCATAGGCTGAACAAGGTGTTGGACGCAGTCCTCAGATATTTTGGTCCTTAGTGACATAATAGCATCGCATAGTTGCTGTATATTTGTAAGCTATGCATTAATGACGTAACTCTCCTGTTCCACCACATTCCAAAGACACACTATTGGATTGAGATCAGGCCGTTTGAGTACAGTGAACCTGTTGTCATGCTCAAGATGCGAGTTTGAGCTGAGTTGAGCTTTGCGATATCCTGGTGGAAGTGACTATCAGAAGATGGGGACACTGGCCGTAAAGGGATGGAAATGGTCAGCAACAAAATTGGGCATTTCAATGATGCTGAAATTGGTGTTAAAGGTCCCCTCCAGTGCTCATATTTACTTAAGCTGAATGGATAGAGTCGAGTAAATAGTGTTGAATGCCGCTGAACGTTTTGCTGATTCGTTTTTGTTTAACCTGTTCAAATTTGCTAAACACGCTCAAAATCGTTACCTGGAGTTGGAGAGTTTCAGTTGTCACGGAAATGATCGAACACAGCCGAAGATGTGATGTCAAACACAGTACAAAAAATGGCCGACTCATCAGTGGAAGATTCATACTGTAGCGAGGTCGATAGTTTATCAGATAGTGAACTTGTATATAGAGAAAACGATTTTAGTCCGTATCAATTTGAACCTGCGTGACATGGGGAAAAGAAGGACGCAGTTTTGCTCATGGATAAAGTGGATTCATCTTGTGGGGGGTACACATAACCCTAATGTGGCCTATTTTGACGTAACCGGAAGCCATTCAGCCCGCATCTAGAAAACCCAGCGTAAAATCGACAAACCAGCGGCCCACAAACAAAGTATTCGCTATTGCAAAGGGTTCAGAATACTGAACCGACTTACCTGATCTGCTGATATGCGCTAGATTTATGCGTTATAATGTAACAGGCTCTTTTTTCTGTGCTTTTTTTGTCTTCCTGCACTCTGAGACTTTGTCCCGCCCAAATCATTTCTGTCCAGTGGGAGAAACGATTGTAATTCATGAGGCCGTGTTTAAAGTGATAGTTCCCTTGCAAAATAATGCACCCTGAAACGGAATCTGACCTATCGAAACCAAGACTGCATTTGTCGTCACACAAGGAGCGTTTTCCAATCTCATCAGCCTGTCAGCAAGAGTGGTCTATATATATCTTATTTAATTGCAGTAAATGCCATAAAATGGACTAGTTCGAGCGAGATTTTATTGCTGTGGCACTTAATTAACCCAATCAGATCAATATCTGACACCCCAATAAGACCACTGGAGGGGACATTTAATTTTTCTGATCCAGGGCAAATTGTAGATTCAGTTGTCTAATCTTGGCTGAAAAGACTAGCAGTGTGGTCTTCTGCTGCTCTAGCCTATACGCCTCAAGGATTGATGCATTCATCTGCATACCTCAGTTGTAATGAGTGGTTGCGTTACTGTTGTCTTTCTATTAGCTTGAACCATTAATCTTTTCTCCCATTCTTCCTCTTCCTACAAGTGTAGCATGCTGTATCATATTAAGCTATCGTACTGCCCATCATGACGAATAATTCCACATCTATTACATTGTGTAAATCTAAAAATAAATCATTATAAAGTTTATTTAATAATAATTTTCTTATCATTGAGGTGGTTACATGAAGAGTATCTGATTCATCGTACGTGCCATTCACTACATTTCAGTTTCAAGTTCTATATCTGTAAGCTGTAGAGACGGTGTTGTGTAAGAAGGGTCATTTCTGGAATGTGAGCTGTGTTTCTGAAAGGTGGGAACCATGTCAGACTGCCCCTAGCTCCCAGCACTTTGCTTTCAGTTGTGCATGGATGAATCTACTTTCTTTTTTCAGGCTTTCTTAGTCTTTCTCTCACTTCCCGTTTTCAGTTTGGCCTGGCCTGGCATGGCTCTGGCTCTGCTGTCTAAGTTAGCATTGACACAGCATGACAAGAGTGGGACGACCTGACCTACAGTTAAGCAAACTTTCCTGAGATTTTGCTGACCGTTTTTACAGGCTTTACCTGCAAACAGTGGCACCTGCTCCTGGACTGGATTTAAGCTACTGCTCATAGTAAGATGAACGCCAACACCTTGCATACTGCCAAGTTCTCCAATTCATGACCATGACCCATTTAAACCCCCTACATTTGGGCTTCGTTTACACCTGCTTTACGAAAGTGCACAGCTGTTCCTGGTCATCTGTGATCAGACAGTCCTTGCATTAAAACATATGCTAGTAGTTCACTCTGTACTCAGATTTCTTTGATCCCTAACTTGCCATTAACACACGTTTTTCTAAAACTATGCTTTCTTGACCTCAATCTGTTTGCCTTTGCCCATAAAGCATACCAACCACCACCGGACGAGGTTTGTATGATCCTGTCTGGAATTTCAGCCTATCCTTTGAGCTGTTCCACCTGGGCAGAGACATCTGATCATGCCTAAAATCTTACCAGGAAAGTGGATCCGATATAAGTGGGACCCAACAGTCTTTCAACCGGGACTAAAGTTACATAAGAACTTAATCCACATACAGATAGAACTGAAAGGCAGTAAGCGTCTTTAGGAAAGCAACACCAGCCTTTTCTTTTTTTTAATGGAATGGTTGGTCTGTCAGAAGGAACTGGTTCTGCCAGCCTTGCATTTTCTCCAAAGCTCCTTCCCGGCATGATTCATGGCATTTGCATAAAAACATCCGTTTGTGTGTGTGTGTGTGTGTGTGTGTGTGTGTGTGTGTGTGTGTGTGTGTGTGTGTGGAGAGAGAGAGAAAGTGAATCTTAGCTGGTGTAATTCATCATGTGCTGTAGCACTCAGATGTTCTATTACAGATAAGTCATTTGTAAGCAGGAATGTGATATGCTTATTTGTGGTATGACAAATAAGGTACTGCATTGTGGATCAGAAAGTCAGGTTTCAAATCCCACCTCTACCCAGCTGCCACTCTTGTGTTTTTAAGCAGAGCCCCTAACCCATAATTGGATTGGCCAAGTTGTAAGTTGATTTGGATAGATGTAAAGATGCGTCCCGGTTGATTCCCTATTAGTGTGATTGCCTTTGGCAAACACACTATTGTTATGCGAAGGTCATCTATCTTCTTCTTATTCAGCTGTTTTTCAACGCGTAATTTCGGCTGCAGTTTTCGAGATATCGACACGGGACCTACAACAAAACGTGCAGAATTCTCGAGAGACAGTTGCTTGTATACAGATAAGAAATTGCATGTTGCATTCGCGCTCTGTGCGTGAAAACGTGAGAGAAATTTCCCATTGACTTAACATTACGGCCAAATTCGGACGGCTGTAACTCTGATAAATTTTGAGCTAGAAACATCAAATTCAGCATGCACGGACCATGGGGCACCCTGACCCGGCATTTGAAGTCGCGGTGTGATCGAGCACTCCGGTCACTTTTTACCACGCCCACAATTTCCGGCCATAGGAAACCCATTGATCACAATGTTATTTGACCATTTTTTGACGCATCATTTCGCCCGCAGTTTTCGAGATATCAACACGGGACAAACAGCGAAACATGCAGAATTCTCGGGACATGGTTGCTTGTACACAGCTAAGAATTTGCACATCGCATTTGTGCGCTGTGCACGAAAACGCGAGAAAAATTTCCCATTGACTTAACATTACGGCCGACTTCCGACGGCCATAACTCTGACACTTTTTGAGCTAGAAACATGAAAATTGGCATGCAAGGACCAGGAGGCACCTTGACCCGGCACTTGCATCGTGGCAATCACACTCGCATTTTCTGCAGGAAATGCACCTCTCTAGTTTCATTTGTTACACGTGCATTTGTGGTTGGTACAAAAGTGCAATGAAATTATGAATTATGCTGTGTATAATTATTATATAAATTACCTGTTACAGATATAGGTGTTATAAATAGTTCCTCCGCTGGCCTGTTTTGGAAGCGGACCTGGTCCGCTTTGTTGTCGCATTGTCCATATCATGAAATGGTCCAAATGTGAAAACACTGTCAGCGTAACTATTTTTTACTCATGAATTTATATCTGTTTAAAAAGGTGGCACAGCTCCATAGATCAGTTCAATCCTGACCATGAAGTTTGCATGTTCTCTCTGGGTTTTCTCTGGGCACGCTAGATTCCTCCTATCTTCCAAAAATGCAGCTGGTCATGCTAAACTGGCCCTCTGTGAATGTGTTTTAACTAATACAATTATAATCTTACTTCTGTCACAAACACCCATTGGTGCTTTAATACATTGCTAAATTAAATAAATAAATATTTTATGTTGCAGAAAAACATTGCCAGAATGATGTAGTGTGTTGTGACACTCATGGTACAAACACTTTAATTTGAATTTGAATAAACCACCGGTACGTGTATTGTGCTGCAATAAAACTTTCTGCATATTAACTTTACACTAAAACAAAATGGATTTGAGGGTGAGATTGTAATTCCTGTTTCACTGGCACCCCACTGTTGACAGATGGCTCTATAAACAGACAAGTTCCGATACCAGAATTAGCACAGCTTACTGCTAAGGCAACATAGCGCATCTGGTAGTAGGGCGAATGAAATCTGTCTCTCCTCCCATGTTTTTTTTTGTGTGCTGTTCTTGGCCCTCATCTCCACCAGTCACAGCAGACAGATTCTTAATAGGGTAGCCTAGATTCATTTGTTATTTCTGTCCTTGTACGGGTGACTGGCTTGAGCATTTGTACTTGTAAAGACATCTCCATCAACCACTTGTGTGATTTAAAAACACCAAACTCAAGAGGGTCAACAAAAAGAAGGATATAATGACAACTGCTTTTTAAATCAGACTCCAAACACTGTACAAATGCCTCCATCTGTCCTGCGAGGGGGGGATTTAAACAGTATAAAAGACCCAAGTGCAGACAGCATAAAATAAACAAATATATTTATTAAATAAACATAAGCAAACCGGTACCAAGGACAAAACCAACAAAAGGTAGCCATGCCGGCTGACCCCCTGGGATCCACAAAGGTTAGGGCACACTGGACCCTATGGAGGACACGTCCCTCGGTGGCAGGAGCAAAACAGGAGAAGGCCAATACCCCAAGCCTACAGGCAGACCCACTCTATGGGAATCACTGCCAAGGGTCGGCGCCGGGCTGATCCACCCCTGGGATCCTTAGCTGCTGGCGTGGTCCTCACCGGGGAGCATCTCCTGTACTCCAAGGCCGGTGGTACCTACCACCAATGGCCAACCCCTTGCAGGCTTGCAGTGGTTCCCCAGGAGAGCCTTGGAGGCGGGTCTTGAGACAGCAGAGGGAAAGGCCTGACCCTACTCTCTCTATAATGGCCTGTATTACCTCCGTGCTCCATCCCGTACTCCTCCTACCCTCTACCAAGGGCAGGAGGTACCAGTGACCCTAACTCCCTCTATATAACAAGGGACGTGCCTCGGTTCAAGGTAGCTGGATCTGTAACATAAAGAATACCAGATTAGTTAGTACGCCGGCTAACCTCGCTGCATTATGGCACTCCAAAAGGCAGAAGCCAGACTTGGAGCTCTGAGTGGCTTGGGATCCTCACATGAAGGGCTGGAACGCCAAAATGCTGCTCCAAGCTCAAGTGTCTGACCCTGCCTCTTATAAGGAGTAACAAGTGAAACTAATTTAGGGAGTGATACAGCGACGTGCCTCTAGATGGCGCCAAATGCTTACAAACGGCAGCATGGCCGCCATAAGCTCCCACAAAAGAGGCTGTTAAAGCTGAACACAGCCTCTGTTACACCATCCCAAAGGTACTAATGATGTTATGAGGGAAAAATGAAAAAGGGTAGATTTTATTTTAATCATATCAAACTGTAAAAAAGGGGAAAAAACACCAAAAAAGACAACATTAATAAAAAGGAAAACAAAAAGCGTACTGGCTAACCCCCTACCTGAATCGGCGAGGGCATGCAAGGGTGCTCTCACGATGGTGAGGTCATGTACAGAGTCGCGTGGATCTTTTAGGTTCAGTGTACCACCGAACGACCATGCAGGGACAAGGGAGAGGCACAGCAGGCAACCGCGAAAAGAAAAGGGCCCTGGGTGGTACCCCAGCCTGCACTTACCTCAATCTGTCGGCTGCTAGCGTGTGGTTCATATATGTCGGGTCACAATGCCGAGCAGCCACACGGGGTCATCTATCGGCCGCTAGTGTGTGGTTTGCTTCTGTTGGGTCACAGTGCTAGACAGGCACACGGGGCACAGGACAGGGCCAGAGGGGTGCAAACAGCACCGAGGGGGAACACTTTCACTATCCTGAAAACTATGGCCCTGCCATACCTCGATCCGTAGTCCTACGCCGGCCACCCTATTCAAAGTGTGACCAATACCCGCTGTCCCTGACTCCCTCATGGTGTCAACGAGCGAGACTGATGCCTTGTGCTAAGGCATTGTGAATGCGGCACCACAAAATGGGTGGAATTCTATACTCACAAAACCAGTGGAGCGAACCAGCTCAAAATAGAGACCTTGCATCTGATCGATAGTAAACACATGCCACTAAAACACAGCCGATGCAGCATCTACCGCTGGAGCGCTGCCGAGCACCAGGCGTACCCAACGCAATGGTGCAGCAACCGGCTTTGCTCCAACAATAGGTTTTCCTAGAGCTGAGCACAGCTGTAACCAATTTGTGAGTGGTAGAAGAGAACAACTGGACTAGCTTATAGATTCTTGAATATGTTTCGCCTCTCATCCGAAGGGCTTCTTCAGTTCCTTAGCAAGTCCAGTTTCTCTCTTCTGCCACCCATGGTTACTATGACCTGAACGACTGAGAATCTTCAGACTGTAACCTATTTGCGCACGTCAGCACAGCGCCATTAGGTGTCTCAAAGAGCCCGTAGCCGGTGTGGCTGCTTCGTTGATTCCTTCCCTGCCCTTCTGGGGCATCACAGCCACCTAGTGGTGTGGTGTGGATAAGGCAGGGACCCTAATAGATAAGTCAATCCCTACATCATCCCCCACTCTTAGCCCACTGGTACTTCCATTTTACTTCTATTCTAAAGTACAGTATAACACAGGCACTGCATATAGCATGCTACAGAGATAATCTAAACTAACACCAGATTTAAGTCGGGCTCAGATTACTTAAAATAACTTGTAAAAATAATCTTTCCTTTCCTAAAAGGTGCAGCTGGTAAATCGTGTTTCGTGTGCAGAACTTTATAATTGGAGCCAACTTTGCCTCTGTACAAATCATTATACTCATACAGGAAACAGCTTTCCGAAACACACTCCAGGGAGAGTTAAGCGTCAGTGATGAATCGTGGTGCATAGCATTTAGAGATGTTCCTCCCAGGTGGCTCCAAAGATTGCAACGTCGAAATATGCTTCACAGATTGTGACTCCAATCTAACAATTCCCTCTGCTTAAGACACCGGAAATTGTCAGGCACGTTTTGCATACCAAAAGGTCTAACGCTAGTGCAAATGCACAATAACCATTTGTAAGAAAAGTTGCATCTCCTTCTTGATGGAGGATCCCTTGCACAGATGCTGGGAATAAGTCAGGTTTACAAACACTGTTAACTTTGCAATAGACTGCACAAGAACAAAAAGAACAGTTTGTCAACAAATAAACAAGGGAATTGCCACAGACGCTAAATTGGCACGGTCAAATTCTGCTTTTAGAGAAGAAATTCGAATCTCTGCTCTGAGAATCTGAAATATGGGCCAAATGGTTTTCTAGTTTATTCCTAAAAACAGATCTGCATACATACATAAAAATGAATATCACTCCGAACCACACCATTCGGCACAGAGTAGAATGCAGAGCAAAGGAGAAGCAAATGTTCAGGCGAGCATGGAAAACTATTTCAGAGATTAATGGGCCAGTAAAATTTAAAGCCATCCTTCTGCCAGAACTTTGTCAGGGTTATGATGCTACATATACAAAGCGATGTCTACACCTGTTCATATTTATCCCAGTCTATTTTATTAGCTTATATTTTCATTCATTTATTCTTTTTTTATACCTGCTTCATATGAGCTAATTACTGGGATTGTTAGCTTATGTTTCCATCTAGCATGACTGGAATCTTAAGCATGGTACATTTACATTTATGACATTTAGCAGACACCCTTATCAGGAGCGACTTATAGCGAATTGTGGGTTAAGAGCCTTGCTCAAGGACCCAAATGTGTCAAGTCAAGTTTATTTGTATAGCACAATTCATACACAGGGTAATTCAAAGTGCTTTACACAGTGGCAGCTTGACAGAGGTGGGGTTTGAACTCTGGACCTTCTGGTCCACAGTCCAATACCTTAACCACTATCCTACCACATTCCCCAATTATCCATTTTGAATGGATAATTCAAATTCACAGTATTAAAGTTTTGTAACTGAGAGAGATCTTCTGAAATTTAATCCCAATGCTGTCACGCCTCCCAAAGGTCTAAACACAGAGACCAAGATATTACTTAGCAAAGGACACAAAGGACATCCATACTTCTCCTGTAGAAAAAAACATGATTTTTTTCAATATATAAAAGTGGGACATTTTGATGTGAACACATTGTTAGTTTCTCCATAATTATAATATGCCGACGATAAAGCCATATTGTAAGGAGGAGGCTGCTTCTGTGTTCAAAAAGTTGCCTCACTTGTGGGATCTTTAGGCGGGTTCTTATTGCCACCTAGTGGTGTGGAGCTGATGCCCGCCTAATATATATCAGCTGTGAATAGTCTTTATTAGGCAGAGGCAGGTCTTGGAGCAACGAGCTGGCATTGTAGCAGTGATGCTCTGTATGAGATGGATCGCATGCCACTATTGCACCAGACCAGGCTTCTGCCTATGGCGTGGCATGCAGCAGTGAGGCTAGAAGGCGTCTAGCCTCTGGTGTTCTTTGTGTTATGGATGCTGTTTCTGTGGACTGAGGCACGTCCTATCTTGATAACCCAGAGGGAGTTAGGGCTAAAGGTGCCACCTGCCCTTTGTAGAGGGTAGGTGGAGTACAGGCTGGAGCCCGGAGGTAATGTTAGGACTTGTAAACAGAGAAGGGAAAGGGGAATCCCTCTGGCGTCGTAAGCCCCCATGAGGCATTCCCTGGGTCCTCTGTCTGGTTGTGTGTGCCCCACACGTGAAAAAGGAGGCAGTGGGTGCCTATAGGGTTGGAGTGCTGGTAGGCCTGGGGCCTTGTCCTGGATCCAGCATTTCTCTCCTCTTCGGGTCGTTCAGCAGGTCCCGCCGTCAATCATGGACGTGCTCTCAAGGTCCAGTGCGCCCTAGCTTCCGCCGATCCCGGGGGTTAACCGGCTAGGCTGTTTATGTTTGGTATTCTTGGTTTTGGTTATCTTGGGTTTCGTTTCATGATTTTGTTCAATAAATCTGTTTATTTTATGCTGTCCTGCATTTGGGTCTCCTTATTTATACCTTAAACCCCCACCTCATGACACATATTGTGCTGATAAACTATGATCCAATTCTGTCCACCCAAAGTTTAACACTTAACTTTGGCCATAATGACAGCTATACCTTTACGTTTCATTTTTATCCCTCTGAGAAATACGCACTAGCGCTCTGTCAGTAATCGCTGCGCTTTTTCTGAAACACTCATTGACTTATTACATGTAAGGATATTTTATATATTGTAGGTTCCCATGTGCTGAAACTGAAGTGTGAAGATTCAGACAGCCATGAAATGAGCAGCAGTCTAGGTTTCGATATAGATTTTACTTCCTGAACAGTTGTGTGTGAGCAACAGGGGTTGAGACTAACCAAGGTGAATTGATATGTACACTGAATGTGAATGACTTTTCTTTTAATTCAAATTTTAAAGTCTTACTTAAAGTGCACCACAGCCGCCACTTTCGAAGCTGTCTGATAGCCTTTAAACTCTGTGATTCAATTGCATCTTTAATAGGGAGCACAGAGCTGTGAATCCTTCGGAGATGCTTCAACACTTCAGAGCACGTCTGTTTGGCAAGCACTAACGTGAAGCCAGTGAAAGGATTTTTAAACAGTCATTGGCTAAAACACAATCCCAATCAATGGATCCACTGAGCCAGTGTGTACTTTTGGGGATAAAACATCTCTCCAGTACTCTCTCCCCAGCTTTGTGGTGTCTGGAGAGGAATGCAGCACCCTGGATTTTGAGGTTCATGGGCATTAAACTGTCAGGGAGATTAAAATTTACCATTTGTATAACTATAGTGTGTAATGGCCATGGGAGCCTTGGTGGCCTCGTGCATTAATCTCGGTACAGTTTTGTCTAGATCTATCACTAAACACCTCTGACTTGCTTAGTTCCAACAACTGGAATGGCACCAACATCATTATTAGACACAGTCCATTTAAAATCAGATGGAAGAAAAACTTCAAAATGCATTGCTTTCAGTTATGATCAAGATTCAGTCTTTTAAAAGCTTTTTCACCAATTCTGCCATTTTCAACAGTGGATGCAGCCCATCTCATTGGGGATGGGTCTTTTTTGTACATCAGCCAATTCCCTGTGCCAATAATAAAAGGTATTTGCTGAGTAGGCAGGGCAGCAGGAATTACAGTTGTCACCAGCAGAATCAGAAATGGGTCAACGATGTGCAAGGGTGAGCGTTATGGCAAATTTCAGGTAACAATAAAGAAAAGTGCCTAGCCAAGTCGCATGGAAAACCAACAAAAATAGACCGAGGATTCTTACCACTTAATAAATCATTACCCATGCAAAGTTACTTGAAGCAGAGCTTCACTCTGTATGCAGGACTAAACACATCCGTCATAGCGTCAGTGGCAGCAACAGCTCAGGGTTTTGAAATTGGACTCCTGCTTCCAGAATTGACAATCAGAAATGAAGAGTAAACCCACACACATACTGTAGATATACTTCATATTTATGCGCCTGGGATCAGGTTTGCAAAGGTCTGTCTAGCTTTCGGCAGAATTTTTTCTCACTAGTAAATCAAGAGTTGATGCAATACTCCCATCCTGACACACTGAAGGAAATAAGTTTATTTTATATGTCATAACTTGTCAAACACAGTGTAAAGACATTTCTTTGTTCTCCTTCATTTCAATGGTGCATGTGGTTAGCGTGGTCATCTCACAACTACAACTCTACAACAATAAATGCAAGTCTCTCTTACAACAGACAGACAGTTCAGGAACGCTACAGCCTTACACCTTGTATTACAGCAAAATCACCTCTGTAGTAAGAAAATATTTAAAATGGGTTAAAGTGTTGTGTGAGTGAGAAAGCAGAACCTTCTTAAAACTAGGTTTTTTAGGATTAGCTAAAATGTCCTACAAACCTAGATGTACATGCCCATAGCTTAAAATTTCTCTTGAATATCATAAAACCTGACAGTTAGAATCCCAACTGTATTTTCATTAGATCATTAAATATAAGAGTTGTATGAAAAGAAAATGATATTGTTAATGCATTCACTTTTGATCTATTTAATAATGTAGGTTATTTTAAAAATAAAGACATGATGTTATGTGATCCCAAATTTTAGACTGCTAATTTACTTACCCAAACAGATCTGCAGCTCTGGAATAAATGCAGCTCTCAACCCAAGGAGAACTGAAACTCAGGAACGTGTTGTGGGGTTGAGGCCAACAGGGTCCAAGATTCCCAATGATGGACAATTAAAAAAACTCAGACGGAGACCAAGTTAAGTTGAAATAAAGCAGCACTTAGTTTATTGCAT
>JAVSBU010228796.1:0-11903 GCA_033118015.1 Loricariichthys derbyi
AAATTCCTCCAGATTCTGAATCATTTAATGATATTATGGTCTGTAGAGGGAGAAATATGTAAATCCCTTCCAATCTTCAATAATTTTCTCACACATTATTAGCCCTAAATTGCTCCATAGCTTGTTTTTGGAACGTGTTGCAGCCCTAAAATGCAGGAATTGGATGTTTATTAATAAATTAAATGAAGCTGACCCAAAACGTGAAATATCTTGAGGTTTATGATGTCTGCAATGAAATAAAAGCCAGCGTTGTGCCGTCGGTACAAATCTGTGCTGTGTTTGGTCCTCCGGTGGTTCCTTTAAGTGGCTGGACGTGAATCCCCATGCCCTTATTATTAATGATGCATTAAAAATGCATGAGGACTGAATGTGTGACTGCTGACAAGTAGGTTTTATCAGGCTTTTGGATGTACTGCACGGCTGACACAGTTACGGCCCGACCTCCCAGAACAGCTCAGACATTTTACAGGAACTCCCACCGCAGCCACGTCCCTACGAACGAGGTGAAGATGCTCTGTGTTTCCCAAATTAGCAGCGTGCGCTGTCTGGGGATCTTTGACGAGCCGCCGTCGGACTCTCGGGGCGTCACACCCTGTCTGCTCGGGGCATGTCAGAGCTTTCCGTGCACAGTTATCCTGACAGCTCCTAAATGCCTGATTTGTTCGGGCCTGAGCCAGCGGACATGCTAAACGCTTCCAAGCGCGCGCCATCAAATTGGCCTCAACTGCCGCGACCGGCAAAATAAACCGGAAGAGACGAGATCAGAGAGGAGGATGCTCACAAACCGTCACCGCTTCAAGGCCTTAATCTTATTTTCAATCTCACTTACAGCGCTTCAACTCTGAGATTACATGTACAAACGGCCATAAATATACAAACCTGCTTTTTTTTTATTTAGGACAGGTTTTCACATGTTGGTCACCTCACTTTGAAACTAATGTAAAACCTTCAAACCTGTCTTCAGAGGAGAAGTTAAATTCCTTTTTTAAAGAGTTAGGTACGGTTTGGGCCAAAATCTGCCCAGTGGTAGAATTTCATGAAAATGCATCAGGTGGTTGTAGGCCATGTCGACTTTATATAAAGGGACATTTTGATATCGCATGCTGTTTAGAACATACACAAAATGATCCGAGTGTACCCCCATCACATTCTTCATTCACAGGTACTGATTATGAGTTGGTGCAGAGTGGACTCTATAACCACAGTATTGTTATTTTTTATAACATGTACACAAATATGTTGTTTCAATTATTGTAAAATTGAATTACTATACCTTGTACAATAATATAGGACTGACTGGTCTAGGTCACTGATCTGAACCTTCATTCCCTTCTGGCTTCTGTATCAACGGAATGGTGTCCGATTCTTGTAAACAGCCACTTGTAAATGGTAATCTGGATACTTCGCAAATATAAATATTTTTCTTTAAATGAATCACCAAGATATTATCTTGATTTGTATTCGAATAGTTTAATACCGGAATCGTTGTACTATATATTTTTTTGTTCTACAAATTTTATTTATGGAGATTGAGGAAAGTGCCGCGTATAAACTCATGTCAGTATTAGTGATGGGCATTCGGGCTCTTTTCAGAGAGCTGGTTCTTTCGGCTCCCAAGTGGCTCATTTGACTTTTTTTTTTTGTGTGTGTAGCTTAAATCAGTTATGATCTGACCTGTTTTAGAAAAGATTCTTTTTGAGGGGACAGATTTTGCTACAATGCACAGTCTGTGCCATCACATGTATAAGACACAGTGTATTACACAGACTCCGCCCACATCGGCTCCCAATCAGGAACCGACTCTCCTCGTTCACTTCAAAGAGCCGACTCTTAGAGCTGGATCGTTCTTGACCGACTCATCCCTAGTCAGTATTATAAATTTTTCTGTTAAGTTTAGAACCTGACTGACAGCGACGCCCGAGATGAAACAAGGTAAGTACATGTATTTTTGCATGACCTTTTTATTCCCTTAATTTCATCCTGGGCGATCAAGTTGGAGATGTTGAATTTTACTAAACATTCTACGCATTGGTCATGACAAAATTACCTTACTTGCATGGAATTTATCCTGAGCATGCGTAAAGGTCCGATAATTTAAATGTGTGATTTCAAGTTACTATGGCCTATTACATTTAAGAGAAAAATAATAATATCATAAGCTCATTTATTTTTTACATTATAACCGGGCAAAATCATAGGGAAACTGTACCTAGCTCTTTAAACAGCGTTTTTTTTTCCCAGCAAGAAAATGGAAACATTGAACCATCTCAAGTTTTGGGTCTGAAACAAAAATTTATTCCACCATTAAACGGAAGCACTTAGACTTGTTTGGACCTGGCTAATGGAAAGGAAACCCAGCCGCAAAAAGAGAGCTGTCAGTTGAAACAGTGGAAACAATTAGAAAACTCCTTGAAGAAGGAAATCCAACATGGAGTGTGGCAGAAGATGATGGCTGCTTCCAGTCAGCTGTGTCTAAAATGTGGTGCAAGTTTAAACTAGTTATATATAATACATAGTAATGTTTTTCTGACTTTATTAAACAAAATAAAAATCCTAAATAAAAAGTTTTATTTAACTTAAAACATTTGTTTAATAACAGGTTATGGCGTTGTTGGTTGGGGAACAAAAATGTGTAAATATCTGTTTTAGAAAAGTTCATGTGGTAGCAGCATCTTTTTAGTTTTCATTCCTTTAATCACATGGTAATGTTATAAAAGGGGAGCATACGTGTAAAACATTCAGGATAATTATAGTAAGTAGACCAAAAAAAACCAAAAAACAAATGGACGGGAAGAGGACTCAATGTTTGTAATTTTAAGAAATGTATGGATTGACATGGGGACCTACAAAAACCAGCACTAAAACCTAAACCAACAAAAACAATGTTGATGATTGGATGAAGGTGAGATTCAGCCATGAATCACCAACCTTCAATGGACAAAATCAAATTTGCCCCCTCATTTATGACATGGGGTTAAATGGCAGGGAGAATTATAATTCTTACCTCAACAGTCAGCCACTGAGATTTTGGACGTGTTTCCTAATTCCACAAAATAGGAAATGGATTTGACGTTCTAAGAAGCTCTTGTTTTTCGGGGGGTGATTTGTGACTTAGGTTTGTTTGTGTCCACAGTCAGTGTTTTGACTGTGGGCAGATTGATTTTTCTTTTCTTCTCTACACTTGTTGGTTTGTTTTGATCATCTCGTGTGGTTACTGCATCAGTTCTGAGCTGTTGGCGTTTCTAAACTGCTGCGCTTCACAAATAACAGCACTTCTGTTTCACTGGGGCTGAAATTACATGCTGAAAAAGGGACCGATTCCACTGTTGATTAGTCTATGTAGATTACACGGAGCTCGATTTTACATTTCCGTCTGTGTGTGCGATCTGTAAAATGTAAAGCTCTTGTACACACGTTTAATAATCCAGTCAGATAACAGGGAAATGAGATGCAGGCAATAATCAAAAAGTTTTATTTTGCAACCGGCCGATAATCTCATGGAAGGATGAGAGGTAAAAATCTCTTTTGTTGCTTCCTACCTTGTAGAAGATGAATAATAATCTCCCTAAAAGTGTTCGGGTGCTGCATTTTCAGGGTTGGCAGATTTCATAAACAAACAAGCAACCATTCAGTGAAAACAAGCCCAAAAGAACAGACCTAAATAATAACAACAACAATAATAATAATGTATCTTTTGGCTTTTAACTTTAGAGGTTGAACAAAACTTGCGGGGATGTTGGAGAGAAAGCATCTGAGAACACAAATAAGTAACTACACCTTAGAAACAATCCCCCAAAAATAACTTGCATTGAATTTATAGGAATAACAGCTTAAGCCACTTACAATAAGTGGATCTGGCAACAGAAAACCGATTTTAATCAGAATAAAGGGATGCATGCACTGAGAAATCTGATTTTGAGGCCTTAAACCGATCCCAGATATCTGAGTGTGCACTTTGCACGAGTGTTTGAATAATCGGATCGTATGATTATCACGTTAAACTAAGTCGCTCAAGCATAGATTCGTGTTTTTACAGTTTCAGCTCCAGTCCTTAGTAAACCGAAGGAAGCGGTTACAGTTTAAGGTCGGATCCAAAATGTAAATAGGTGGACGCTTTAGTCTTCGTTTGCTCGACATCATGAGTTTATGCTTTCCTCAATCTGCACGCGTTAAGCCTTTGTGTGATCTCCATTATCCTTTTCTAACAGAAGGCCGATGTGTGTTTGAGGAGTCCGGTGTGACCGGCAGCGTCTGTGTGGAGATATCATGCACGTAATGGCTGGGTATTGTGCAGTGGTTCCAACTCTGATAATGGCCCAGCACAATGGTGGCGTGCTAATGTAATTTTCTGGACCCGAGCCCTTTTTATTACACGCCGTCAGCCTTCCCTGATTTGTAATATTAGAGAAGAGCTTTCTTTTTGAGCTAATATTAATAATACCCTGGAGCCACTCGTTTTCTGTTCATTCGACAGCTGTAATGAGGAGCAGCTCTTGAGTAGCACTTGAGGCGGATTAGCTACCCACCTCACTGTCCGATTTTCACTCTTAAATGTCGGAATGGGACAGATATGTGACCCTGATCAATGGTGGGAGTGTTTGTCTCTCTGTATACACAGAACCGCTTGAGGTCAACTCGAACAACTGCAAACCTTGAGGATGATGGGCCACAACAGAAGTCTGTGAGGTTCTGTTTGTCAGCCAAAAACAGGAATGTAATGCTACATTTGATGCAGCTGGAAGACCATTTCAGCTTCCACTTCTGACAGTCAAGAAATGGAAACTGTAGTTACCGTGTGCATGACCTCCTGAAATTAGATAGTCGAAGACAAGACATGTCAAACCTTGAGGTGTATCTACTACAACAGCAACAGAAGGCCATATCCAAGTTCCACTTCGAACAGTCAAGAACCAGAATCTAAATCCACAACATGCACATGCTGATGAAACTGGTTTGGCAAAGGTGAAACACGTATCAAGCCTTGAGGTAGAGTGGCTACAGCAGCTGAAGGCCACACAATGGTTCCACTTCTGACAACCAAGAAGCAGAATCAGAAGCGATGGTGGGCACAGACTTACCAAAACTGGACAACTGAACACACTAAACCTAGACTCAGCTGGGCTTCAACAGAAAACGACCATATCGGGTTCCAGTGACCACAGGCTGCTGATAACTGGACTACTGAAGATAGAAAAACCTATCAAACATTGAAGCATATGGGCTACAACAAGAGCATAAGGCTGCACGAGGTACCACTTTTGACATCCAAGAAGTGGAATCTGATGCTACAGCTTATGACTGGATAGTTGGAGAGATAAAATATGCCAAACCTTGAAGCGGATGGGCTTCAACAGCAGAATGTTCTGATACTCACAGTAAATGAATGGAATCGGAGGAACCTGATGGCCTAATACACCAATTCACACATTTCAATTCTGACAGCTAAGAAACTTAATCTGAAGCTGCAGGGGGCGCAGGCTTGATGTACCGCGACAGCTGAACATGCTAAACTTTGAGGCAGGATGGCTACCACAGGTTTTTATAGGATTAGCTGGATTCCTGTTTAAGACGACTTAATTCCCTGGTTTTTAATGTTTTTTATTTATTTTTTTACATAAAAATTATCTTCTGTCCGGTGACTTGGTGTTTATTACAGATTATTTGGCAAAAAAGGTTGGGTTTAATTCAAACGCGTTCGTTCCGTTCAGTTTGCTTATATACCGTTCCGTCTGGCTCCCATATTTCGCAGCAGCTGTGCTCGCCAGATGTAGGGAGCGCCGGCGCTCCGCTCGCGTTGGAATCCTGTACTTGCATGACTGCCGGCTAGGTCAGAGCCGGAGGCAGAGCTGCAGAGATCTTCCTCCGTTTGGGTTGTGCCGCGGCGCCCTTTCACCGTGACAGACAGCTTCTGACAGCTGTTTGGCCGCTGGCGCGCCTCATGAGACGCTCGTCTGGCTAAACTGTTTAGCAGCTCTGCGCGGCGACTCGCGGGCTTACTTATTTGTCATCGCTTCCCGTGCCAGGTCTGTGCGCTGGGTGGCTGCTCCACTCTCCTGTCCATTCATTCTGTCGCCTTGAGTGAATAATTCAGAGGACAAGCGCCAGTGCATTAGGTGCCCTGTTTATTCACGCCTCATTTGTGTGCCTCGGTCCTAATTGGGGGTCCACGCTGACGACTTTATCACGTTCTGTTATGAGCCGCTCCCTTAATATATTTTTATTTTAAAAGGGATGTCGGAATGAAAGGTTGAGGAGAGCAAACAAAGGGAGAACTTGCGTCCCGGTTTTTAATTGAGCCGCCTTAATTGGACTCGCTGGGCGACAGGGCTCTGGCTCGTTATTACTCCTGCTTTTCAAATCCTGTGAATCAGAGTGAATAAATTAGGCTTCGTGTTTACTGAGCTGTAATACGTTTTATCTGCGTTTAACAGGCTGTCGGAATGTGAAGTAGCATATTTGTTTAAACTAAAGGGTTGTTATTGTTTCACTAATCAGGCCCTTGAATTGAACGTGACCTTATTTAGTCGGTCTGTTAAAGCACAGCCCTTAAAACGCCGACCTCCTGTACAGCACTTGTCTAGAATTAGGCCTAAGTATAGTCGTTATTAATTAGCACAGGTATTCCATCAGAAGGTCTGCATCGAACACGGAAAATCTAAACCAACGCTGGTGCCAAAAGGCAGTTTGGGGCTACAGTGGGCACAGATTTACCGTAACTGGTCAGCTGAACAAGTCAAACCTTGAGGCAGTTAGGTTTCCCTTTCGACCACAAAGAACATCAACGTGAAGCTAAGGTGTGCACACGCTCATGAAACTGGATAAGCCAAAGATGAAAAAAAAAAAAAACGTATCAAATCTTGAGGCAGCCAGGCTACAACAGCAGAATGCCACTTCAGGTTCCTCATCTGAAGGTCAGGAAAGGAAGTCCAAGGCTACAGTGGGCACAGATAACAAAACCTGTCAGCTGAACGGGGCAGACCTTGAGTCAGGTTGTCTACAACATCAGAAGACCACTTTAGGTACCAGATCTGACTACAAGATCTGACTGTAATGGACAGGAATCTGAAGCTACACTGTTCATTTATTGATGAAACTGGATAAGCTGAAGATGAAAAACGTAAACCTTGAGGCTACACTTGCAGAATTCCGTTTCAGGCTTCTCACCTGATGGTCAAGTAAGGCTACAGGGGGCACACTTGTAACATAATTTTATGTCACCACTTGAGTCAGATGGGCTACCACAGATTGCAACAGTTGAACAAGCAGAAAAACCTCTGGTCTGAGGAGTTTAAATTCTCAGGGATGTGTTGTGGTCAGAATTTACACAAAAAAAAAAATCCGTAGATGGTACCTTCAGCCTTTCTGCTTTTCAGTCGAAGCTTCCTTGCCCCATTGTCGTCCATCTTTTCTTGGCTCGCTGTTTATTCAGAAGTGATGGGGGATAAATGCATGACTAACACACGCTCGGTTTTAGTCATAGCCGGTGTGTGTTTTTCAGGACATGCTTTTATATGCGTCACGCTCAATTTACTTCCGGGGCTGATGGTACAAACTGACTAAAGCAATCTGAAACAAAAAGGCGGCTCTGGGAGAATGGACCAGGCGCTAAATCCAGCTGCCTTTATTCTGAGAATCTCTTTATCTCGCTCTGAGAGAGCTTTGAATCCAGAGAGCCAGAATCTGCGTGCTCAGAGCAGACTGGCTTTTAAGAGTGAATCAAAAGCTGACCCAGTGGACAGTATCCTGATGGAACGTTCCTGATCCTGAGATTCACCCTGCGCCAGGCACCGGAGTTTAAACGGAATCTTTTCTTCACCCGGCGTTCGGCATAGCACCGAAACCTGCTGATCCTGCACTCATCTGATAATGGCCCTTCCAATAAAGCGACGTGTCCTCGTGCTCTGACATTGTGCTGGCTTTTTGCTCCCGTCGTCTCGTTCCAGGCTCCTAATTCAGAGAGACGTCTCTCAAGGGTATCAATTAGGTCAGTTTTCCCTCATGTAGAAGAAAATCATTTAAAAGGATAATGTCACAGAGAGACATGGCATGTCCTCGCTCCTTTTCGGTCGGTGTGGCACGCAGCCAAAATTCTGTTGTTTTATTCCTCAGTTAGAAGGTTTAGGCTCTTTGATCAGCTCAGAGTAATTGGTGGTGGAAATTATACAAAAATCTATTGAGTTTTTTTTTTTTTTTTTTTTGGTCTAGAGATATAATCATATACGACACAGACTGGCTTGTATTTTATTCTAGAGTACAGTATAAAAAGAAACATTAACATCATTAGTGGTGGTCATGTTAAGTTAATGCTGTAAAGTGTGAGGATTTTTTATTTTTATTTTTTATTTCTTTAGCTTGTGAAAAGAAAAGTAAAGCAAAAGCAGCAGAGCACTTTGTCCAGGCTGTGATGATGTACGGCACTCACCTTCTGCTTGTTTCTCTTGTTCTATGGTTTACATTCAGCCTGTTAGTGCCGTTACACAACTGACTTTTGTAAAGCGTGCACTAAGGGTTGAGATTAGTTTTATTAATTAAAAAAAAACTAGTCGTGTTTTCCGTAGTTAATCCACAAAGAAACTTGCTATTTTAAAGAGAGATACACAGACCTAAATTAAAATTCCAGCTTTGGTGTTTCCTTAGGCTACTTTTTTTAAAGACAAAAAAAAAAAAAAAGATGTGCAAAATAGTGCAACAGTGCAGTTTACTGTCGCACTGGACTTTTTTTTTTCCCCCTGAAGTATTTTCAGACTGCAAAATTTGATAAGTAAAGCATTCTGCTAGTCTATGCATCCCGTAGGGGGTAGGGGTGGGAATTTGGCTTCCCTGGTGAGTCACCTCCTTGGGTTAGATGATTTGTTGGGTGGATTGGTGATGCAGCAAACGTTTTGGCTTTGCAGGCTGCCATGGAGAAACAATAGAAGCAGAAACACTTAATGGAGCGCTGGATAGGTGGATGGATGGGAAATGATGGTGATTTAAAGAGAGTCTTGCTTATATTAGTCATACTTTAGCATATTAGTGCGTTTGTGTTGTAAAAAAAGTTGGATGCTTTAGTAAGACACCCCATCTTTTATTCTCAGAACAGCCCGAGTGCTTAGTGGCATTTATCGTACCAGGGCCTGGAAGCGTTTATTAAAGATTCCAGCCGTTTAGTTGAGTAACAGCTGCAGATTTCTGCATGCACACACACACACACACACACACTCACACACACTCGTCTTTCTGAATCCTCCTTCTGCGGAATAGAAAGGAAACCATCCAATAATGAGGCTACTGTAGCTTGCTGTGAGTATTAGAAGAGCAGCACTCAGTTCGTTGACCTGGATTATAGTCGTATATTGCAGAGTCTCTACATGTCCAGGTGAGATGAGTCACTGAGGCAGATAGAGCAGGCGACTCTGGATCCGTAACCGGTACGATCCAATTAGGTGGGTCTAAAGAGCGAGGCCTGGATATTTTTAGATTGTTTTTGGCAAAAAAAAGGCAGGAGTTGTTCTGAGCTGTGCCCTGCTTCCTGACACAAAGCATTAAACTGGCCCTGGCAGGCACAGGACTCATGGAGAAGCAGAGCTGACAGCGCTGATCTCCAGCTCATATCCACTGTCATAACCACGTCCTTATGTCTGTATCCAGTTCAGCGATGAATCTTCAGACCTTATCCAAACTAAAATGTAGCCCTCAATTTTTCACAGGATTTTTTTATTTAAAAAATTCAAAAATACGATGTTAACAAGTTGTTTTTTTATACTTTTGAGGGATCTACATGAAGAAAGAAAATAGCTTGACTTTAAGTTTTTAAGATTGAACATCAGCAAACAAAATCTCTAAATCTCTAAAAAACCCTTTGTTTTTTATAACAGTGAAAGGATACAGAAGTGAAGGTGATTATAGAGCAAAGTAAAGTGTATTGTTATTAGACTATAAATACAATAAGATGTAGTTTAATAAATAATATAATGAATGAAATTATAAAATTAACAATTGTTGGTAGTTGATAATGAGATACTGTTTTTAGTTCTCCGTCACTCAGACGTGAATTAGATGTACATGGGACAGAATTGTATTTCCTCTATAATCGTATAGCATACATTTACCCTGTGTTCCGTGTGTGTGTGTGTGTGTGTGTGTGTGTGTGTGTGTGTGTGTGTGTGTGTGTGTGTAGGACGCAAAGTTTGTGGAGGAGAGACGGAAGCAGTTGCAGGTTTACCTGCGCACAGTGATGAACAAGCTCGTCCAGACGCTGCCCGAATTCATCGCCCGTCCCACCAAAGAGACGCTGCTGCAGCTGCTGCCGTTCTGCCAGTGGGTACCGACACACACGCACAGATAAGCCCTGATACCTAACTGTGTTTATACCCCCCAGTGTCGATGGGTAAAAAGAGTTTGAAAGGGTTAGAATGGTAATAATAATAAGAACAGACTCAGTGGATTCATTTAATCTCACAAGGAAAGAAAACGAGAAGTTCAACCTTTAGTTGCAGTTATATTATTTACTGTTATTTCATTTTATTTAATCTGCTCAGAGGAAAAACGGAGGTTATTAAAACATTTTGCAAGCAACAAATAGAGGTGAGTGTGGACAAAAAAGTCAACAAGGGAAAAAAATTCCCTGGAAAATACCATAATTTTAGGGTGACTTAAGAAGCTCTGTGAATTTCGGTTCCTTATCTTGTTCTCCATTTTAATGATGTGTTGTAAGGTTAAGAAAATGTCTTAAGAATGTAATGTCTTAAAAAATAGCACTTAAGAGGTTACATATTAAGAAAATAACTAACTTTTTTTCTTAAGAAACACAAATTTAAGATTTTATTTTCTGAATCCAGTTCCTGAGTATCTAGGAACTTTTTTTAAGCAGTAATCAACTGGACGTTTTTTCCACTGGGGTATATATAAGGTGACACAGAGGTGTAACTCTCTTAGTCATTCTACACACACTGTCCAAACAAGAGCGAAAATGCCAGGGAAGAGAGAGAGAGACAACTTACAGTTAGAGCAATAATAAAAAAAAAATGCTCCTGTCAACTGGAACTGTGACAAACTGATCTGGATTAATTTATTTTGCCCCTCCAAAACTTAAGTCAGGAGGCCAAGGAGATCACTGATTGAGAGTCAGTGGCATCTGAGGGTGATGAAAGGAACTGATGGCTCATGCCCACTGTTAGTTCTGGTAGAGAGCATCATGGAGTCTGTGAAATACCAGGACACTTAAAAGCAAAATCTGTCTGCCACTGCCCAGTAACTAAAAAGGACGACGACCCAGAACGAGTCCAGACTGGTGACGCTGAAAGCTGATGACAATTAAACACCCCTCCCTCCATATTTATATTGTTATATATGTGTGTATTCAGGATTTGTCATTTCCCACAATCAGAATCGCTAATTCTCAGTGCCACCACTCAGCTCCTCTGTCCTTTCACATACCACGTATCGCCGAATTACTGTCACTCTCAGCCAGCTCCAATTAGAAACAGGAGATTAATGACCAAAAAAAGAGTCCAGCTTCCCCCCCACCCCCTGGTCACGGGAGCATTAGGGATGAATTTGACAGGATCTGAACGTCTTGGTCTCATTTAATGGCTTTCAGCTTAACGTAATTTGTCAGTCGAGCCCCTGTGAGGCGAGTCGGGTCCAGCTGCAGCGTCGAGGAGAAGAGGAGGGTCAGTTAGCCGTCAGTAAACAACGTTTTGGAAAGGAGTCAAAGTCAAATTTATTTGTATAGCTCTTCTTATAATGGAGCATTGTCTCAAAGCAGCTTTCCAATTTGTGTAATTCCCAATTTGTGCAACAGTGGCAAGGAAAAACTCTCTAACTTTAATAGGAAGAAACCTAGGGAGGACCAAGACTCAAAAAGGGACCCATCCTCCTTGGGCTTAAAGGTATAGGTACAGTAGGTTTACAGAAACACA
>JAVSBU010228904.1:0-11903 GCA_033118015.1 Loricariichthys derbyi
TATGATACATAAAAAATTGGCATAAGGTGCCTTTAGTGGTTAATTGATTCAAAGATAATTTCTGAATGGATTGTTGCTGTGCGCAGAAGAATTAACCCTATGTGCCCGCACAATGCATAAAAAAACACACGTATTCTTTGTTAAATCTCTCCAGCACCGTAAATCACAGCAGGATGATCCATGTGTCATTGGAAAGAGCTGAATCAGCGCTTTCCAGTAGTTTACAGCACGTGTCTGTGCACCAGTGTGCTGCTGAGAAAATAATTTTCAAAGACATGAGCACCAAATGAAAGAGCAGAAACGTACTCGTGATCATGTCTTTGAAAATTATTTTCTCAGCAGCACAGGACCTGATACTTTTGGTTGAAGGAAGCCAAAAATGCCATGTAAATAGGCAGAAATACAGTATAAAGAGCTGTTACATCACAGATAAATAACTCTTGTAAGTACAACAAATGCCTTTATTGAACAGACAAACCAGCAGTGAACAAGTCAACCTTCTACTGCAGCTACAGCCACGACACACATAAAAAACATCAATAATAACCTCATTAACTTACAACATTATTTAGGAAAATCACAACATTTTACTCACCAAATATTTGGATTAATCATAAACATAATCCATCCTCATCTCTTTCCTTAAAAACAGTTCATTTACTCTGTGGTACAGATTATCTGTATGTTTCACTTTCATTATGACGTCCCTTTCTATCACCACTGAAGCTAATGCTGAAAGACGAACCTGCCGTGTTGTATTTCTGCCATAAGTTTTAATTCGCTTTAGGCCGTTTCACTCTGCTTGTTCAGTTGTAGACCCACTCTGGTTTCCCCAAAAGTTTTGTAAAGCACCCTTGTTTTTAAGTGTCCAGCAGTGCTTTGGTGTCTCGTTGCTGAATTGGTTAGGTAAGTCAAATTTACACACCCAGTGTGGCTCCAAACACAATGTGGATCAGTGGTAAATAACAACTCCCCCACTAATACAGTTGACTGTGTTCCCTGTGAGTTAGAGGTACAACTGAAAGTGGAGGACAAATCACCTTCGTGGTTGTGACAGGCTAGTTAGCTTTAGAGTTCTCTGACCTTTCTTAACAATGTCTAGCTTTTCTTGAAAAGTCCGTCTTGAAAATGGCCTTGAAAATAAATCTACAATTAAATCTATTTCTTCTCCTCTTTCTAAAGTTTTGAGACTCCAGTGAACCGCAGTGAAAGCCATTATCCACAAATAGTGAAAACGTGGAAAAGTGGTGAACTTTCCCAGAAGTGGTCAGCCATCCAAAATTACGCCAAAAGCACAGTGAATGTGACCTCTAATGTGGCTAAATTACAACAATTCTGCAAAGATGAGTGGAACAAAATTCCTTCACAGTGCTGTGAAAGATTCATTCCCAGTTACCCCAAACCCTTGATTTCAATTGTTGTTGCTAAGGTTGAATCAACCAGTTATTAGGTTTAGGGGGCAAACACTTTTATACAAAGGGCCATGTAGGTTTAGATTTTTTCTCCTTTAATAATAAAAACCATTTAAAAACTGTATTTTTTGTTTCCTTGTGTTGTCTTTGAGTAATAATATGTTTGATGATCTGAAACATATGAGTGACAAACATACAAAACAAAAGTAATCATCAAAAGGGCAAATACTTTTTCACACCCCTGTATATAATTGACTACTAATAGAATATTTACTTTTTATTTTTTTAATCTTCCTAATATTATTTTTCCTTTTCAAATATGTATTATTAAACAGTTTTATCATTATTAGTCATTTGTAATTTTTAATTCATATTTTAGTTTTTATCCTCATAAGGTATTTGTCTTATTTATTTATAGCTAAATGTGAACCACCCCATTTTTATTTTTAATTTAACATAATGTAAACTCACGTTCTGGGCATGTTCGTGCTTGGAAAAAAAGTCTGCTGTGTTTGAAATAACACTATGAGCACAACAACACACACTTCATGTAAAACAGTGAAGGACCAGCGTCTCATTCTGACATATGATATATAAAGGTTATCCAAGGTCACCATGTAAAAGGATGATGTAATTCCCTGTTTTGTGTCCTGTGCCACAACCCTAACCAGGATTAAGTGGTTAAAAAAATGAGTGACGGGCAGTGGGCTTGTCGCTGTGCATACCACATAGGTGGTTAAAGGCACTCTGGGGTGGTAGTGGGTAGAGACCTCAGAGTCGGACTAATTTGTCTGGTGAATGCAGGGGGTGGAGCCGTCGTGTGCCGGTTGGTCAGTGTAAGGCTGTGGCTGTTTGGCGGTGTCTGTGTGAGCTGGGTGTGTGGTTGGGACATGTCGGCGGGTCTGCCGGGGTCGGCGGTGGTGTCATGGGCCATTTCTTCCTGGGGGTCTTGTCTTGCTCCTTGCTGCTCTGCTGGTTTCGGGGTGTGGGCGCGTGGCGTGCTGCCCTCTGTCCTTGGGCTTGGTCCTGGGCCTGCTTCTTGCCAGTGTGGGTTGGGATAGGGCGTCTGGGGCAGTGCGGCGGTGTGTGGGGCAGGCAGCACTGGTGCTTGCGGTCTCGTTGGGGGTGCGGGGCATGTGGTCCGTGTGCCTGGTGGGATGGCGTGGTCCTCGCTGGTGGTGGCAGTGTGGCGGCGGTGTGTGGGCGGTCAGTGATCCAGGGGTCGGGGTGGCTGCCTGGGCTTGCTTTGCTGTTCATTTTCATTGTTTGTGTTGTGTCTGGGGAGTGTGATCAGTTGGCTGTGGGGAGTTTCCCCCTGGGTGGCTCGTCTGCGTGCTGTGCATTGGCTTGCTCGGCTGTTCCCTGCCCTCCCCTTTTTGATGTTGTCAGTGGTGGGGTGCCACCATAGTGGGTCGGTATAGTGGGGCTGTTGGGTCTGGCATTGGGGTGGCTTGTGGCTGGGGCTGCAGGGTGCGGGGTTGCTTGGTTGGTCTGGCTTGGGTTGCAGTTGATTTGTTTGGGGTGTCTCCAGGCTATTTGGTGCTGTGGAGGTGTTGGGGTGGGGTCAGGGATGGAAGATGTCAGGCAGCTGCTAGTGTCCCATCCGATGTGGGGATGGGGTGAGGGCAGATCTCATTTCTGAGTGGGTTGGGGTGGCAGTGTGCTGCCATCTGTTGGTGTCTGTGGCTTGCTATTGCTGGGGAGGGACCAGCTCGGTTCCCTCTGCTGTGTGGGGTGTATGGCGGCTCAGCGGGTTGCTCTTTCTGGCTTTGCTCTGTGAGTGGACACCTTGATATGCCTGTAGTCCTCTGGATGGGGGCTGGCCTGGAGTTGTGTGTCTGCTGGGTCGGATGGGGGTGGGCCTGGATTTTGCCTTGTCATGCCATCGCCAGCTCTGCTGTGTTGTCCCGGCACCTGGTCATAGGCTGTGTGTCTGGGTGTGTGTTGGGGGATGGGACTGGGTCATGCCCCTAGGGTGTAAGAATCGTTTGAACTGGTGCATGGATGAGGCCCCAGTATCTCCCCTCGGGTTGGGGTGGGCTGGCACTGGCCTCAGGGCTCAGCAGCGCTCCTGGTCACTGCCACCTTGTGCTCTGGGTTTGTTGGTGCTTGGTGCCTCGTGTGGTGACTTTTCACCCTGAGGGACTGAAAGAGCCCAGCTGCTGAATGAGTGCAGGATGGATGAAATGTAAGATCTTTGTAAGGAAATGACAAAGCGTCCCTTGGAATAAGCTCAAGACCAATATAAAACCTATCTAAAGTGAAATAAATTGTAATTGGCAAGGCTGGATGGCCGAATCTTTTAAAAACAGAAATCTAGGCTTCACGCCACAATTAAAATGAGGCCTTCAGGATGTTGACCGATGTATGAACAAAGGTCATAAGACCCTTGGTTTGGCAGCAAATAATGATGGTTTCCAAAAGAAAAGGAAACCACGTCATTTCTGGGAAATCTGACCTTAGCCAGGGAATAACCGTGGTTAACCAGGGAACTTCCTGAATTAAAAAATATTTAAGGTATTGAGCACTGAGGCATCTCTGTCATTTCATTGAGACGCTTATGAGTGTTGAATGAACTGATCTATTGCTGAATCTTTCATGAAAGCTGCAATAAAACCTGGAGGCTGTTCTATTTCAACCTTAAACATTTTTTGAGTCATTTCTGTTTGTACAAGGTATGTTTTGATTTGATCTTGATAAATTTAATTAATAAATAAATATTTCTGGTAAATATACCCCATTCACTGGCGTCACGAACAGGATTCAGTTTTTTGCTGAAATAAGAAGAATGCTGTGTTCTGGGGACCTGTGGACTCCTCTCCTGGACAAGCACAGGGTGGCCACTTAAAATAAAGGTAAGCACATTTGCTTGCATTTTCTGTGGTTGTGGAGGAGAGGATCTGCTTGTTTTTGGCTATTAATGTGTTGTAAAGCTCAAAGATTTTAATCTGAGTGACATAAGAGGAACAGCAACCAGGATTGAATGCATGAGCACATGTACTGGCTTTCTGTGTCTATGCTGTGTGTGTAGGGGCTGACTTGCTTACAGAACTCTGAAGTTGTCTGAAGTGTTTTCAAGGGAAGAGGTGGTTTATGGTAACTAGAGATATTTCAGTGCCCATAAGGAGGGTGTATACTGAGAGTCTGAGTAAGTAAGCATTTGTGTGTGGTTTTTGAATTTGTAGAGGTTATTTGAAGATTGTTTTGACATACAGTTCTGATTCAGAGGTATACAAGAATAACAAGGGACGTTGTGGATAGAAGGATCACTTTTTGTCTTGTGCTTTGGCACCAGTGAGTTTGTCAGGAGGACAGATACATTGAGACGAAGTGTTCGAACTTAGGCTTGTGTGGACGTAATTCCTGACTCATTCAGTTGAGGTTTTGCCTTGAGAATAAGGGGTTAAAAGGAAAATTCTTTTCATAACGGTGTGTTGAAAATAAATAGAAGGATGAACTGAAAGTCTGTGAACCTAGTTTGAGAATAAGAGGTTAAAAGGAAAATTATTTTCATAACGGTGTGTTGAAAATAAATAGAAGGATGAACTGAAAGTCTGTGAACCTAGTTTTTCATGAGGTAAGAGTTGTGGTGAATACCGCAGTAGGCATGGGCCCTCCTTACCCTGGGGCCATTAGTAATTTAGTGCCGCTCCTTACATGGAAATCTCATAAACTTTTGTAAATAATTTCTACTATATGAATAAAAAGCATTTACTGTTTCAAATAGGATAGATCCATGAGCAAAGAAGAATCAGGTAAGGAGAAAAAAGGTAAAGGACAAAGAAAGAAAAAAGTCAACTTAAACTGCCATATTACCCAGATTTTATCTTGGATGCTTGGACACCAAAATAATTAGAAAGGTGCTTTGTAGTCCCAGCAGATAAGAAAATTCATATAAGAACTAATAGATGGTAGTTTATAACTAAGTGGAAAACTCGTGGTATAGTGGTATATGAGATCTGGTTTGCTCAAGCAAGATTGTGGACCAGTCAGGCTCAATATTCAAGGGAAATTTTGAGATTGCCAAGCATAATTGAGAGTGAACATCCACCAGGAGTAAGCCAAATAAAAGAAATACCATCCAGAATAAAGACACCTTGATTTGAGTGGAAAGAACCCATAGAGAACCAAAGTTTCTTGCCAAGGGTCCTATTAATAACAAAATGACTTCTGACCAAGAGGTAGGACAAATGTCCCTAGATGAATTCATCAAAAGATACGCAGAGCAAAAATAACGTTTGAAACACATGGACCAGAAGTTGTCTGCCAGAACTAAGCATTTCTCAGTGCTCCCTGTGCCTCAGATGATCCAGCACTTCAATGTGTGTTGCAACCACAAGAGATGATGATACATGCAGAAGGAACAGTGCTTACAGGAGCTAATGAAAAACAGCTGGAAGAGATAAACCACCAAATAAGTGAAATAAGGGAAAAGGCTCTAAGTGAATTACATGAAATAGTGACTGAAAAAGATAAACTGGAACAACATTGGAAGGAGATCGAAAGGGAAACAGAAGAAGCAGAGGAAAAATGATGCAGATTAAGAGAAGAAAAAGAGATACAGTGGCAGGAAATTAAAGAAAGACAAGAAGAACAAATGAGAAAATGGGGTGAACAAAGAAATGAAGAGCTATTAAAGATTAAACATGAGTTGATGCAGAAAGAAGAAGAGTTGTTAAAGTACAAAGAGGAAAAAGGAACTGATAGAAGTAAAACAGGCAAGGGAGCCAGAGCTGGAAAAGGCTCAGAAAGGAAAGTGAGGATTATGAAAGGAGGGAGGAAGATAGATGAAAGCAACCTGACCACGAGGTACAATATTTGAAAGAAAAATCAGAAGCTTTAATAACATAAAAGGGAATGAAAGCTGTAATGAAACTATTCCTGAGTTTACAGAAAGAAGGTGCAGAGGTAGAGGAAGCAGACAGCACAGAGAGCATGTTTCGGGAGAGTGAGAATGAGTCACCATGAAAGGGATTGGAGAAACTGGAACAAGGGGTAAGGTCCCCTTCTCTCTCTTTTCTCACACCAGTGAAATACACTCCCAGACAACTTAGAAGCCATACAAGAGCCCTATTGGAAAAAGATTCAAACCCCATGCTGTATACTGACGCACAAACAGCGCTGCTTAAAAAGCAACGTGAGCTGGTGCCAGGAGAGCCGGCTGGACAACTCCCAGTGATATGGAAGGGTGATGACAACCCCGAGTACGTTCTTTTTTCCACCACAGACATTGAAGTATTGATGAGCAAACTGCCAAACATCACAGAAGGTGCCTTAAGGTGGATACAGAAGCTGGAAGAGCAGTCAGCAGGTACCACTTTGGCCCTAGGAGATATTAAAGCATTGTTGGCAAGGACAGTGGGCCTGACCCCAGCAAAAGAAATATTTCAGCAGGCCAAAGCTGAACATGTGTATGGAGAAGAAAGATACAAGTTTGACGTTATGGCCTTTAATAGATTCAGGCCAGATGTGTGGGAGGCTCTCAAAAACAGATATCCCACAAAAGTGAGACCTGATATGCTGAATGTGGAACCAATTAGGGAAAACCACAACGTCAGCAGCTACATCCATGAACACATGCAACGTCGAAAACAGGAATAGGGATAAGACCCAGAGGCAGATCCCCTTCTACAGGTGGTATGCAGAGAAAATCTGCTGATAGGTTTGCCAACACCAGTAATTTCTAAACTGGATGAAGTGGAGAGTCTGAAAACAATGCCTATTAACCAATTTTATGATCATGTAACACATGTGTATGACAGATACAGGAAACAGGAGCAGCGAGCATGAGAACAAGATCTGACTGAGAGCAGAAAGCTGACTCAGCTACAGCTTACCACAGCAAACAAAAGGTACAGGCTGCAGTAAAGGAGGGAGAGGAAGAAGCTGATAAGCCTAAACTACAAGAGATGTTTAAGGACCTCAAGGATGCTGTATGCAAGACAGTTCAAACAGCTGCTACACCGCAACAAGAAAGGTATGTGGCACCCACACAACAGCAACAACAAACTGTCTCACAGCAATCTGTCTCCACACAGCAACAGCCACCACAAGTAGTGATTCAAATGACTGGAGACTTCAGGGGCAGAGGCAGAGGAAACTTCCAGAATGTCCAAAATGGAGGACAGATGTGAACACCGCCTACCTACTGGACCTGTGGACAACAAGGACACATGTCACACAACTGTCACCAGCAAGGTATGCAAAACTCTCCACAGAATTACCAGCAGCAGAGTTACCAACAACAGGGATATCAGCAGTACCAACCCCCAAAGAGACCACAAGGAGAAGGAGGTTACCAACAGTATCAACCTCGACAAACATCACCAAGAGCAAGTGGACCAGTGAATCCTTGGCAGGGGGGAGCAGAGGGTTAGTGAAGGTGCCCAGAGGATCCTATGGGGGAGGGGCAGCTGCCAGTCATCATTTATGTGCCCGGAGATGAACCCATGCTGCAGGTTCTGATAAATGGCAAAAAGACTTTGACAATGTTTGATACAGGAGTAGCCTATACCTGTATAAAACCTGAAGATGCCATTCATCTCCCCAGGTCTGAGCGAAAAGTAAAGACCATAGAATTCTCGGGACAAGTGCAGCTGATTCCCATGACAGACCCCGTAACCATCACAATAGGACAACAACAAATAAGCCATTCTATTCTTGTATCTGAATACACACCTGTGAACTTATTGGGAAGAGATGGCCTGTGCCAACTGAATTGCAGCATACTATGCACACCTGATGGAATAATTCTCACTTCTCCACTAACTACCCAAGGACCAACAGTAACACAGATGATGGTGAGACAAGCCCAACATGCAAAGAAATTACAAACCATATGGCAAGAAACTGTTTACTGGCTAGGCCAGATGGACTATACCATTGAAAAGGCTTTTGCCCCATGGAGAAAATTTGCTCAGTCCCGTCTATACAATCCCAGTGAGCCACAACTTCCCAAACACTGCACAAGCCAGCATTACGAGGAAGAGGATGAACAACCCCAAAGAGACAAAGACTGGCTGGCACAGCAACCAAAGACTGTTCTGCTACAAGTAAAGTACATGTACATAGGTAGGATAGGAGCAGCCTTTAGTGTAGAATCAAATGACTATTTGGATAGAGAGTATGATGCTGGTCGCCCCGCCAAATCTAGAAGTTAAAAGAAGCTACACATTAGTTTAATGATTAGCGAGGGACATGAAACTAAGTATTTAGGACACATGATACAGGAAGTACTTAAAAGAAGTTATACAAAGACACAACATCCACAAGTTTGCATTAGCACAGGTCACAACTACATTAGAGTAGAAATAGGCTTTGAGGTTGAAGAAGTACCACAAGTGATTAAGATTCCAGTCATACATTCACAAATGCTTGAAGGAGACGGGCAAATTGACCTAAAGGAGTGCATGCTTGACAAAGTGCCAAAACAACTTTGGTCACAGCATTAAACTCGTAAAAAGTGCACAACCAATTAGAATCAGAATAAGGCCTAATTGTCATTTGCACTGCAAGCTCCAATATCCACTCAAAATAGAGGCAGAACAGGGCATATCAAAAATGATAGAAGGTCTGTTACAGTCAGGAGTATTAATGCCTACAAGGTCCCCTGCTAACACACCTGTCTATCCAGTCTTAAAGGCTCATGGACAGAAGTACAGGTTAGTGCACAACCTGAGAGCTGTTAATCTCATAGTTGAGGATTTTGAAGCAGAGGGTCCAAACCCTCACACACTTTTGATGAACATACCATCCAACTAAAGTTATTTTACTGTGATTGATCTATGTTCTGCATTTTTCAGTGTGACATTGGCTGAAGAAAGCCAGCCATTGTTTGCCTTCAGAGGTTAGCACTACACGTACAGAAGGATACCCCAGGGGTGCAAACACATTCCCCATCTCTTCAATAAATTGTTGAAGGAAGATATGGGACCAGCCGTAAAAACCTTCGAAGTACTGTAATTCAATATGTTGATGACATTCTGATTTGTTCACCTGATAAATTAACTTGTCACAATGATTCCATTACAGTCCTGACCTTGTTGGCTCAGAAGGGTCATAAAGCCTTGACAAAGTTGCAGTACTGCCAAACAGAGGTAGAGTACCTGGCAAGAGTCATTTCAGTTAACCTGAAATGCAGTTCAAATGAACACTTTGGAAGCTATTGCTAAAGTTCCAAAACCACTGACTGTGCGTCAAATGATGAAATTTCTGGGTTTAACAGGCTTCAGCTCTGACTGGATAGAGTTATATGCAGCCAAAGTTGAATCTTTGCGTCGTTTGATGAAACAAGCAGGACACACTCAATTGAGTGCTCCTCCTGAATGGACAGAGGAAGCTGAAACAACTTTCTCAAACATTAAAACTGAATTACAATTGGCTCCAGCATTGAAACTCCAAACTCTGATCAAATGTTTCAATTGTATGTAGCACATGACACACATTTTGCTACAGCTGTACTAATGCAGGAGTCAGAAACTCTGGTAAAAAGACAACCAATTGCATATTATTCATGTAAGTTCTCTGAAGTAGAACTAGCGCTACCACCCTAGTTGGGAAAAGAGCCATCTGCACCACCTGTGAAACCTCCAAGAACATGGTTAGAGAAGACAGCATTAGTCAAACCATTAAAAGAGAGAGAAACACAAACTGAAGAAGGTGAAGCAGTATCCCATATTCTGCAGGCTATATCAGAAGAAACTGGGGAATAATGCTAAGAAGAAAAGATGCTGTGGTCCCTGTAGCTCCTGCTTTTGAAGTAATGACAAACAGAGATAATATGTGGACTTTTTATTGGCCAGCCAATAGGAGCCCAGGCAACCACAGATGGGGATGGGGATGGGAACGTAATTCTAGATATGACCAAGAAAGGGTCTTAAGAGAATATTAGTTTAATTACAGCAGCCAAATTGCCCCAGACAAATTCCTAAAAATAAGAATGATGCACTCACGAAGAAACAAGGGATTTAGAACTTATACGTATCACCAAATGTCACAGGTAGGACCATACTTTAGAACATCTGATAGGAAGGTGAATGAAGGCGATGTAACAGCAGATATGGCAGTTAGGGCAGAAAATGACAGGACAGTAGGAGGATTTCCTTTGGTTAGTTATTTGAGCATAGAAGGCCAATACATATGTAGATGACCTAGACACAATGAAAAGCTTGACTTCAGCAAATCTAATAAAAGGGCCAAAGATGATGTGTAGAAATCCATATTGGTAGGTACGGACAAATAGAGACTGGACTTACACGACTGAGGCAGGAGGACCCAACTGGTTTGATGAGGACAGTTGGGAAATTACTAATAGGGCTGAATGCTTCCACATCCTATCAGAATGTGCGAAGAAATCTATCAGAGCACACTATAACACAAACACAATTAGAAGACTCACAATTGAACAAGTAAATTACATCGTTGATGCCCAACAGGTATACTTACACTGGAGAGGACTAAAACGCTTTGCACAACACTCAGCCTTTTCAATTGACACAGACAACTTCACAGGATGGTGGAAGACATATTCTGACAGAGCTAGGATAGAAGTGTTACGTGTGTTGGACGGAGCAGGAAATGTCCTCTGGTGCAGTGCTGCCAAATGGCAGGAGGATGTGTTAGAGAGCTTATATTTTGAGTAGTAAAACTAACAGTACTAACACAGAAATGTTTGAAATGTTTTAACAAGATTAAAAACATTTCAAAGACAATCCTTTTTACATGAGAGTATACTTCTTGATGTTTAGCTTAGTATAAGTTTACATTGCAGTATTAAGTGCTGATCATTAAAAGAACATGTTGTTAGTTTGATTCCAAGACGAATATGTAACCATATATTAACACTGAATCATTGAACTAAGATAATCTGGTATACCGTCATAGATCAACTAAGAAGTTTTACATGAGAATGTTAAGAAATAATGAGAGTTGTTTCTCTCTAAGGTGATTATTGTACTAATTAAGGTTTTGCTGAGAAAATACCTGAATAACCAAAAAAGGTAGGCTGGGACTTGTTCAGTTCTCACCCAGCATCAGCAAAATACATTTATTCAATATTTAGAGAGTTTTTATCTTTTTTTATTAACCACATTAACACAATTGTACTAATAAGTATGAATGAGGCTTTGCTAATGATGTGCAAATTTTTTAAGACAGCGTGTATAATATTACATAGATCGAGCATCCTAGAGGGCACAGTGACATACCAGTGACCTTTCCTGACCCCTGCGTCAAGTCTCCCTATGCTGTGTCTAGCAGTATGTTGACAGAAGACTCATCCACAGGAGTATAGACGTTCATTTAGTTAGGCATGTTTCCTTTGATTTGTGTGACCTGTTAAAAGGTCACAAGGGGGGAAATATCTGGTGACTTTTCACCCTGAGGGACTTAAAGAGCCCAGCTGCTGAATGAGTGCAGGTTGGATGAAATGTAAGATCTATGTAAGGGAATGATAGAGTGTCCCTTGGAATAAGCTCAAGACCAATGTAAAAA
>JAVSBU010229014.1:0-11903 GCA_033118015.1 Loricariichthys derbyi
TGACATGTTGCAGAGGTTAACACGTGAGGAGCGGATAGAAATTGTGTTGATGTCTGGTGAACAAGAATGAGACCACCCATCTCCCATGCTACAGTTAGCAAACTGCTTGCCAAATTTCGTGAAACAGGTTCAATGTTGGATTTGCCAAAATGTGGATGCAGGAAAACTGTCACAAATGAAGAAACATCAGTGGCTGTCCTAGCTTCTTTCAGCAAAAAGAAAGAGATACTTGTAAATAACTCATGAAAGAATAAATTACCGTTAAAACCAATGCACACCATTGTTTGTCTTGTGAAATTCTCAATAAGTTTGATGTGTTACATGACCCTCTTCCCACTGGAAATAATAACGTTGGATCCAAAATGGCCGACTTCAAAATGGCCACCATGGTCAGCACCCATCTTGAAAATTTTTCCGCCTCCCATATACTAATGTGCCACAAACAGGAAGTTCATATCACCAACCATTCCCATTTTATTTTGGTGTATCCATATAAATGGCCCACCCTGTACATGTAAACATAGCAACAAACCTTGTGGGTACTGGAAAACATTGCATGAGGTTATAGCACCCTATTTGAGACACAGCCTGTTTTTTACATGACTGCTACAGATTTTAAAAACATTTATTAGGATTTCCAATAAATATAAAGCAGGAAGGCGAAACTAATAAGACAACTGAGAAAGTGAACTCTGCACAGACATATGGGCTGTATTTAATATTATGGGTCCATTTAAGTGACTGTCTAATTTCTAGACGGGTGATTCATGATGAACAAAAATACCTGCTTGAGTCTTTCCCGTTTTCTCATAATTGTCCTCCAGCAGAATGATGTTTGCTCAGTTTAAAATGTCACCTCGGAGCGTCCTTGCTTAAACAATTGCACAGATATAGCTGTGGATGCAAATGTCATCGTCTGTGTGTTTGTGTGCGTTTACTCTTCGGTGTCTAAACGCATCGTTAACAAAAATGTTACTATTTGCACGGCTATGAGTATTCGTCGTGTGAATGCAGCAGAAATAGACTGGAGAGGTTGCCGCTTGTTTCGGTGAGTGCTGGTGCATCCGAGCCTGCAATTACTGAGCTTTCTAATTCACATACTGACTGATCTAGAGCCAGCAGAGCTCAAACAGCTGCACACAACAGCCTCTTCATTCGAACCAACACTATTCACCTTATTCACCCACCCAAATTACACAGAATACACACATACAGCGCCTGTATTCATGGGCTTGTATGACATCATTGCAGTTCAAGGAGTGTAGTGTTTTTTTAGTGCTGAGGGTTGGTAAATAAAGAGTCAATAAATGAGATCTCTGGCTAATACTGAAACAGCAGCAATTAAAATAGCTGGTCAATTTGTAAAAGGGAATAAAGCACAGTCCTGCACTGTTATATCGTTGCGTTGGCCCAAGCTCAGATTTACAGTACTGTTGTCTCAGTGTTCTGGTTGGTATCCTGAATGGTATTTACTAGAGATAGAATTTTCATCCACTAAATGTTTCCAGTACTTTCTGTTTTTGACCAAATGTTTGAGCGAAAGATTAATGTTAGACTGCTGGTTCGGGTTAACAGAACAGAAGCTTGGACTCATGTCTTTGATTGCCTCAGACAAGGGGTTTAAATAGCAGAGAATGTGATTACGGAAATGCGGGACAGGTAAGAGGAATCAATACCAGTGAATGGATTATTCAGTGGCACAGGTCTCAGTCGATGGTGTGTAATGTATGGGATGTAATTCAAGATGGAGACAGGAGGCATGGTCGTTAAATTTATGTAAAATCAAGGGTCAAACTCTAACACTAAATAACATTTTATTGGTAATAAAAATGAGTAAGCAGTTAAAACTGTTTTTCCTTTATAGAATATATAGATATAGAAGTAAAAATGTTGCTAGGTGGAATCATTTAAAAAAACTCCCGCATCATTAGACACGTGATCTGTAATCACCGCTCATAACCCCCCACCCCCCAAAAAAAAATCCCCATAGTTTTCCTTACATTTGCTTTGACATTTCCTTCATGGCAGATAGTACGAATCATTTTATGATATTTCATGATATTTTTTCTGCTCACCCTTCCAATCCAGTCCAATCTTTCTTTGAGGAACATTGTTTTTAAAAATTTCAATATTTTTTCATGCATTTGTTGACAAACTGGAGATTTTCTGCCTAGCTTTGCTTTTGAAAGACTAGCTTTTATACCAAAATCATGATCAGCTGTTTGAAATCACATCATTATTTAGGTTTGTTTTTTTTTTTTTTTTACCTCTGATGTTTTTCAGAATGGAAATAATGTGCACTTGGTTTGTGACTGTAGTGCAGCACAAACAAAGGAGGTGGGTGGATTTGGGAACGAATAATCAGCAAGTACCTGCTTAATCCCTGATACATTCAGTAATGTGTATCACATTAAAAACCTCAGTTTTCATCCTTCTGCATCAGTGAGTCACACAGGCTACGTTTACACTGCAGGTAAACGTGGCCCACATCCAATTTAGTGCTCAAATCTGATTTTTTTAATGGGTTGCTAGGGGCCCGTATCCAGCGCTAGTCTGAACAGGTCATACTTATATACTGACCTGCTTCAGCAGAGGAACACTGAGCCACCCGGCACACCCCTGTGAAGTAAACAAACCAAATGGAGTGTATGCTAGGGTCGGTTCAAGAGCATGACTTGTTGAGACTAGTGATGGATACAGAGCACATGAAAAAGAAACTGTGAACAGTTTATCATATTTTACATTTTAAAGGCTCATGTACAAAACTTGGTGGTTAGAGCAGATTTAGCTGGTTAAATCACATTGTCTTTCCAAATTCACCAGGAAGCACGTTCATGGATATTTGTCATGTTACCTAGCACATATTTAGTGTACGTCAGATTCTCATTAGCTGTAAAACAGAATGGAATGTTAGCTCACACTCAATCTTTAAAAGTAACTGAACATGCTCAATGATGACTCCGAGCCTTATAAACAGACGGTCATATGCAGACGGTAGGTCGTGTTCAGCCAATGCGATTTCCTCCAAGGTTCAAATTTTTAAATGAGTAAGAAAACTTGTTAGTGATTTTGTTTTGCTTCGCTGACCTGCTCAACTTTTATGATTAGACCACTTATGATAGATAGTTCTGTAGCTTCAGAATAAATAGAATCAGATAATCCCTAACCTAACCGTGGAGAAACCCAAAAATACAACAAAAAGACAACAAACAAGATAAAGAAGCAAAAAAAAAAAAAGGAAAAAAAAAGATGATGATAATAATAATAAGGGAAAAAGAACTAGAAAGAGGAGTAACGAAAGACAGAATTAAAAGTGTTATTTATGAAAAAAATAAGGGAAATGAAGGGATGTGCATAAAGAACCAAGAAGGAAAAAAAAAGAAAGAAACATCAAAGAGAAAACAATATGAATAAAAAGAAACAGAAAGAATGAATGAGTGAATGAAAGAGACTGGCAATGGAAGAGATAGAGAGAGATTAAAAGAAAAAACAGAGAGAAAGATAGATTAAAACGGAAATAAAAAACAGACAGAGAGAGATAGATTAAAAGAAAAAAAAACCAGAAAGAGAACGATTAAATAAACCCAAAGCAAGAAAAATTTAAATTTAAAAAGAATGATGGTTACAAAAAGGATTTTAGAAAATAAAAAGAAGTAAGTGAAAAATAAAGAAAGACCAAAAGGAAAAAATATTTTGGGAGTTAAAAAGAAAAATTAAAAAAGGGAAACAAAAAATGTGAAAAGTGAAAATTGAACGAAATAGAAGAATACAAAATAGGAAGAAAGTAAGAAAGAGATAAAATAAAAAAGAGGAGTGAAAAAGAAAGAAAAGTGAAATGCGAAAGAATGAAAGAGCAAAGAAGACAGAAAGAAAGAAAGAAAGAAAGAAAAACAAAAGTACAAAGAAAAACAACAGAAAGAGTAAAAGCGAGCTTAAGAAAAACAGGAGGAAAGCCTGACAAAAGAGCAGAAGAAATGCAAGAACAGTAATGAAATAAAACACTTCCTGCAGGCTGGCTTTCTCTTTTTAGTCCTGAATCAGCTAAGTGTCGACAGTAAGTTCTGCAGGAAATTGCCATTGTATGGACATAATGTTGTGATGTCATATCTAGACTGTGGGTGAGGGCCGTCTAGACTGTCATTGACTTCAGTCCTGCCTCTTCACATTCTTTACTCTGTAGAGCTTCCTCTGATTTCTCACACTCCATCTCCATCTGTATTTCTGTCCCAGAATGCTCCTACATTCACAGCTGCTGGGGGGAGAGAGGTCAGAGCATCTGGGCTCAGCTCCATCTCTTGCTCTGTGCCAGTATCACCCACTGGGTGGAAGATTGAGGAGTGAGCCCATTTCAGTAATGTGCTAAGCCTTAATTCGGCTCTCAGGCTGCAGCTGTTTGCACCAAAGCAGCCGCACACCAGTGGTGTTAATTATAGATGGGTGCAGAGTAATGACAGGCTTCTTTACTCCCATTAATGAAGAATATTTAGACTGGCTCCTAAAGCTACATCATGTCAGGCTTCTTAGCAGTTGCATATTTGTCACTTCACCTTCAATCTTTAGTCTGTCATGAATAAGAGCAGACTGAATGAGAATAAAAAGAATAATCTGTATTTATGTAGCTCTTTTCATTTTCAGTACAGAATCTTTTTTAAAAAAAGGATTTTTGTGGTAAAGGGCTTTAATAAAAATAATCAGTGATAAAAACCTTAGTCAAATGAACATTACTGCAGATTATTAGTGGAATATTTACTGACAAGAGTCAGTCAGATTCAATGAGCTTGTTTTGGATCTTTTTGTAATTCTATTTTTTTTTTCATGTTTTGCAGCAAACCCTGTTTTTTTGCGGTCGGGGGAACAGACTGTAGTTATAAGTGTCCCCTGGCCATTGCAGGACTGGTTGGGGAATTGAAAGAATTGTATCACGTCCCCAACCCGACCAGAATTAACAGCCAGGACTCAAACCTGGGTCTAATATATTAGACAGTTGTATTTCTTAATGCCGTCACCCCAGTTCAGAAATTTTACATCAAGACCAATTCTAAATAACCAAGGACAATCCTTGGTTTGTCAAGAAGGCTGAGTCAGCTTTCGGGACATGCTCCGGAGCGGACTACAACTCCCATCTCGCAATGGGTGCAACACCTGGTTCTGGCCCTGTTTAAGCCAGTCCCTCACACCGGTCCACATCAACTAGCTTTTGTGTATGTTTTGCTACTGACCTCTGCTCTCGGACAGCTCTTCTCTCGCTAGCGTTAACACTAGGACATTTTAAGCGCTCAATGCGCTCTCCTTTTGCCACTCAGGCATCACTAATAGCGTTCTGCGCTATTCAAAACGCACTCCTTATGCCCTTTGCCGTTTAAGGTTTACTGTTTTTATGCCGCTGCCTAAGGCTTAATGTTTATACACTGCTCTTTAAGGCCAATTGTTTATATGGCGCCACTTAAGACTTACTGTTTATACCCTGCTATCTAAGGCTTATTGTCTATACGCTGCCGTTTAAGGCCAGTTGATTATTTTTTATTAGGGCTCGCTAATAGCGCCCAGTGCTGTTCACCCCGCCCCCCTCATGACCTATGCCCAGGACTCTAGGCAAGCCCATCATGATGGTAGCGCCTCGGCGGAAGAGCCCGGTAGGGTCAGATGGTACTGCCCATTCTGCAAAGTGGGGAAGGCAGTGTAGGACCAGAAGGTTCGAGGTAACGACAGGACCTGTAGATAGTGTAGGGTCAACTCTCCCCTGAGGGTGCAGTGGCATGCCCCTAGTGCTTAGGTCCCAATTCTGAGGACGCCCAAATCATGACAATTATATGCTGAGGTTTGCATTCGTTGGAGTTCCTTGCTCCACTTTTGCTTCAGTTTTGGATTGTTTCTCTAAAACACTATTTAGCAATTGACCTAGGTAAAGGTTAAATGGAAGCAAAGTACTAATCTGCCAGCACCTAATTTCAAATAGTTTACTGTAGAGAAAATACAGATCCTGCACACAAATGACACTGAGGCCAGTCAGTGGGTGATATTTTAATGGGCTGATGTGGGTTTTTTCTGGCTGATGCCAAAGCTGATATTTAGAGAGCAGAGTAACCAATGACCAATATATAACAGCACTGTCACTTTTTTTGGCAACTGATCAAACTAATAATAATGAGACAAAAATTACTGAACTTAAATGAACATTTGTTTAAGCTATAAATGCACAGTCTCTGTTTGCTCTAGAAATAAAAATAGAAAAAAAATTGGCCAATGTCGATTATCTCAAAATGCCATTAATTGCCCCGAATTTCTTCAGTCTGCCTGTCTGCTGGCAGCCTTTTCATACTTAGCACAAGACTGAGTAAAAACAGTGTTCTTTTCTTCATGTACATTTGCCCTCCGTTGTTTTGTCCGAGAGCCATTTTACCTGCTTTTAAAATGATCTGGTTCAGGATGATGTTAATAAAAAGAGTAGTAATGCTATTAATAATTTACAATAAATTATATTTGAGTAAAAGCTTAAATTTGATGTGTATTTTGTTAGACCTCTTTAAATCATACAAAAACAAACCAACTCTTTTTCAAAATTTAAAATAAATTTTATTGTCATTTGACTGTACACTAAGGTGTTTAGAAACAAAAACAAACTGACATGCATTGAGTTCATGCTAACCACTGCAAATATGAAAGATAAACTATATAAATAAAATCGTAGTGAATAAATGTAAAAATATGTGGTATTAAAAAGGGAACATAAAATTGAATTATAATAATATTTTGAAAATTACATGATTATTATTGCACATTCCATCATTGCATATTGAGGTATTAGGATATTGTACAGAATACTGGACCTTTTTCCCGAAGGCAAAAGGGTAAAGTCTGTGAGGGGCTGAACCCAATCACTGATGATACAGGAGGCGTTTCTGAGCCAGATCCTTAATAGATGGGAGATCGGCCCTTATGGACTTTTTTCCTGCACTAACCAACTCTTCTTTAGGCCTTTTTTCTGAGGTTTTGCAACGCTCATATGAGAGAGCAAGAGAGAGAGAGAGAGATGGTGCTGGTTAAAACACTTTCTACTGTACCTCTGTAGGAAGTGGTGAGGATGGATGGACTGAGTCCTCCTCGTTGTAAACAATGCAGCCATTTATGAGCCTTTTTGACCAGAGAGGAGTCTAAGGACCAGGTCAGGCTGTCTGTAACATGAACCCCTAGGAACTTCATGTTCTGGACAATCTCAACCAGAGTACCATTGATGTAGGTCGAACTGTTCGCAAACTTTTTTCTCCTGAAGTCAATCTTTGGTTTTATCCACATTCAGGATCAGGTTGTTATTCATGCATAACTCTTATATGAGACGAGGAACTCTCTGTTCTACTTTCTTTTTTCTGTGGACAGCAAAAGGATGTCTTCCTCACTTAAAGAAGACATTTTGTCCATCTTGTCCATTTGACAAAAAAAAAAAACCAAAAAAAAAAACAATCAAACCAATCTTGTATGTATAGTTTTGAGATGAAAAAATTGGTGTCAGAATATTTAGCTTTTCTGTGTCACGTACGGTACGATACGTTACGGCCTTATTATGGTGGAATTGCGCGAGGTGATCTTTAGCTCGTCTCAGCTATTTATCAGATCTTTAGGCTGCTCTGCTGTGGAGTTTATCAAGTTCCAATCGAACGGTTGTGCTGGTTGATTCCTCAGCTGCTTTGTGAGATTAAGTGGGCCACTGCTGCTCGACTTTTGTTGATCCTAGACCTTTCCCTTTCAGAGTCTGAGCTCTAGCACTCAGGAACTGATTATTTGGCCATCTGATCATTGCAATGGTTTTATTTATAGCATCCTCATTTGATTTGTTAGTTCACATTTTCACATTTTGCTTCTTGAATCATTTCCCAGGACGGTATGCTTATTTAGCCTATTAATAGTAAGACTTACTTATATTATACAGTACAGGACAGGAATCAGGCTGAACTTAACCGAGCTGGCTCTGAAGACGGGGAAGATGTAGCCGTGCCCCGTTTTCCTCAAAACAAGGAGATATTTTAAGAACGTGATCTGCTCAGACATCAGATATTGTTTTTGGCATTTTAAATTTATCCAAGTTCCTTGACTTTCTTTGGCATTTGTTCTGAGAATATTTATAGTAAATTTATAACACTGTATTATGGTACTCAATAGAAATATGCAGATTTCTTATTCTAACTGAGAAATCCAACTAATAATTACGACCTAATTGTTTTGGTTACTATAAAGTGGTGGAGTAATCCATCAATAAGCCATTCCACACTTTGCCAGCCCCGTTCTGGTGAGATGGGGAAAATCGGCAGGGATGCTAACAGTTATGGAGTTATGGTCTTTAATCTCAGTGATGGTTTGGAGAATGAATGCTGATATCATTCTTAGATCAGTTGGATTGGACCCTTGAGCTATTAAAAGCTCAGTTTCTTGGATTGTACCTTGTAATATTGTATAAGATGCGTTACATATAAATACGGTATAGTATAAATGTGTGCATGTGGTGAATTCTGGGAAAGAGAGCCTGCGATGTTGGAAGGTAATGTCGCGGATGTGATGCAAATCAACCTGACAGTTTATACAGGGAAAGAACCAGATACCTGTACGGTGGCTGTAGCTGATCAAATCATAAATGATTTTAGGTGCAGTGTATGTGCATAATAAACAGTTAAGTGGATTGTGTCCTTGATCCTTTCCTGTCTGTTTTTTAAACTTCATCATCTAATTAATTACATTTTCTGTCTGGCCCCTCTGTTTTTAAAGTGCTAAAACAGCAGGTTTCCTCCAAATACGTAAATTAGAGAGACAGCTGAAACAGGCAGCAGGCTACATCACTAATCAGTCCGGTGTGTTTGTACAGAAAGGTTCATTAATATCCTACTGTGAATGGCTGGAAGTCCTTATAATCAGCGTTTTACTCTCCAATTATGGAAAGTGTAGAGAAAGTTGCCAGTTATAAGCAGTTTAGAACCTGGTTTGGAATTAATCACCGATTTAATGTTTTATTAAAACCCCTTGGTCTGTAAATGTTTAGGTTGGCGTTATGCCTCAAATGAACTTGATTCACACTATGGCCTTTGGCATGACCAAATGCAATCACTCCTTTTTGTCAGTTATTATTTGCTTTGCGACCCGCTTTCCACACATCGAACAACACATTCACAGCACTGTACCACCTTTTCTCAAACTATAAATCCCGTCGCACACCCTACTGGTATTCATAGCTAGATCATCCTTGTACAGTGCCTTATCTTTATATGCTCTATTTATTATACATTTACATTTATGCAATTTAGCATTTGATACATTCTTACAATCCAAGCCATTGTGGGTTAAGGGTCACCGGCCTTGACGTATGATTTGAACCCTGGACCTTCTACAGGTGATTTGAGCTTCTGGTCCAAAATACCTTAACCACTAGGCTAGCACTCTTATCAGTTTATCATAGATAATATATTTTATTTAATTTTAATTATTATATTTTTATACTTTAAAATGTTTAAATTCCTTCTTGATTAAATTAAATATATTTTCTTTTTTATTTAGCTTCTGTTTATTAAAACTAAGAGTTAATACTTGGGTAACGGTTTAATTAACCAAGGAGGTTTGGTCCCTTCTTGAGTCTTTGTCCTTTTAAGATTTCTTCCTTATAATGCTTAGGGAACTTTTCCTTGCCACTGTCACCCTTGGCTTGCTTAGTTAGGGCTTTGGGCCAAATAATTGTAAAGCTGCTTTGAGACTTTGATTTTTGTCGTTTATATTTGTAGATTAAAGCCTTATGTTTTATTTTAAATGCAATAATTGTGTAGCCTAACCATAACGACTTTGTGAAGTGGAATGGTTTGGCTTTTTTGTGGATATATAGGTTTCCTGTCTTTGTCATGAATCTAACCTTTTCCTGAAGGGCTATTTATAAACACACAGCAGCTACATTCAAGCTACGGCGCAGTACATTAAGAATGGCTCCAGTTAGCGAGTGAGGATTGATGAGATCACACTATCTGGACTGGTTAAAAACACGTAGGCATTGAGGCCATTTAGCCTCCCATGGCCTTGGTACGCTCGTCTGACGCACCTGTGCCAATCAATTACAAAGTATTTTTGCTCTGCTAGGGCTCTCATATCTGCTGCCTGCTTTGTAGGGTTCATTTTGGATGTTGGTGGTCATCTGGACTGCCATTATCTGAGTCAAATTAGCTGGAAAGAACAAAACTGCCTCCGCAAGTATTTGCTCAGCCTGCATCTACTCCATTCAAACACAAAACACGTTACTCATCATCATGAGCAAGGCCCTGCAATGGGCTTTTAGAGCTTTAATGCTAGTGTGTCATCAAGGTCTCATTGTTTGGCTCGTCAAGATTTTGTGGAAAGAGACTCACTTTCAGTGGAATACTTATATATTTTACATTTCACTTGTACACGTGTATATATGTTCATGTTTATGTATATATGTATACATCACCACTCAATGCACCGGTCACTGTCATTACTGCACTTTATGTAAATAATGTTATGTATTGCACTTCTGGTTAGATGCTAACTACATTTCATTGGCCCTGTACTTGTACTGTGCACAATGACAATAAAGTTGAATCTAATCTAATGTGTGCATCAGTTCTAGATAGTACATGGTGCCTGCATTAAATTTCTTAACAATGAAAACAATTTTTAAGTGCTGTGTAGTGCTGTAGTAACAGAACAAGCCTTTAGAATAAAAAATACAGTTATATAATACAGAAATTAAGGCCGACTCAGACAGCACAGTATCTGTTAGCCCACCAGCAAAGAGTCCTGATGGTGCCATCAGGCCAGGCCTCACACAGATTCATAACTGGCCTTGTCTTCATCTTGGATTGGTGGCCCATTTAATGTACGTATTCGACGACACCCTGCAAACTCAACCACTGCAAATGTCACCCCTACCCATCTCTGCAGTGGACAGATTCTCTGTTCAGGGCATGCTTAAACCAGATCTGATTAGCCGTTATGTCTGCTATGTCCATTACTAGCATACAAGACTCTGTCCCAGATTCCCTTACACGTCCCTGACCCAGCTCTGCGATTACATCATATTGATTTCCTTCAGCAGTTCTGCAATTCTTTATCACATTCTCTGCTATTTAAAACCCTTGTCTGTAAGTATCACATCTGTTTAAAGCCTTCGCCTTAGTGATCCTGTGCAAAATGCAATCCTTTGCATTCGTCTCCGCTCGCTGGTATGGGCTAACATGAACATTTTTAAGGAGAAAGTCTTTTTCTCCTTAAGCACTGAATGTTTTTACATGCAGTTATTATTGCATGTATTTTGTGCATGTATAATGTGTTGTGCATGGAACAGTTAAATATTGAATAATAAAATGACTGAATTACTTTTTGCATCTGTTGTCTAAGATGCTAAATATATACACCAGTCATTCAACTTTAAACCACCTGGTCCATAATGATGTTTAGGTCGGTGTTATCCATCAAATTAACGGCAGTATGAGTGCCAGGTTTCCCTGCAGTGCATTGCACTCCATCCACAGCTCGTCTTCTACCCACACAAGAGGAACGGCTTCATTTGTATGATTGGTGATTCTCAGCCATGGCTTTTTTATGTTGTATAATGGAACGCATGTCGATAAAACAGTTCACTAATTAAGGTTCGGCTCTCTTCTAATAACGATTTCAATCAGGTTAAGTCACTAGTGAGATGCAGGCAGGAAGTGCATTCACGTGCCAATACTTCTCTGCATCTAAAATCAGTTCTTACATCGCAGGTGTGTTCTGATAACGTTAAATAACAGACATCCATTTGTTCTGTAAAAGATACAGTGAAGCCTCGCAGTTCAAACTTAATAGGGTTGAGTCCGAATGACTTATTTTTCTAAAAATAGCATGCTCAAATGCACGTGTGCGCGAATGTAAGCTCC
>JAVSBU010229122.1:0-11902 GCA_033118015.1 Loricariichthys derbyi
GGCCACGCCCACCACTGGTTAATTCGTAAGCATTCAGGTTTTGCAGGAACACTCCAGGATACAATTCGGAAGTTTTGATAAACCAAATCTCAGTTAACTCGGCCGCAACCGTGTATGTGTGAATGTAGCATAACAAATGAAATCAAGTTGACCAGAGAAATTATGCTGGGTTCATACTGTCAGCAATTAAAAAAGTATTTCTGAAATGCTCAGACAAACCTGTGTAGCACCAACAATGATACCATGTTCAGAGTCACTTAATCCCCCCTTTTACAATTCTAATTCTTTGAATGCAGCTCATCTTGACCATGTTTACATGCCTTGTGGATATTTGTACTAAATAGTAGTTGAACATGTGTACTTAATACAGTGGCTGGTGAGTGTGTATACACTACTGGCAAAAAAAAGAAAAATAAATAAATTTAAAAAATTGGGTGATCGAGAAATTGCAAAAACTATGTCAAGTCTGCAAAAATGCATGTGAGAATAAGCGGCCTGGATATGTTTTCACTCCTTTATTTATCACTATATTTATTGCAATAGCCTAAAATTTCATAGAGCTATTTTTGTTCAGTATTATTCAGCTCTGGACACAAGATGTGGAAGCCATAGCTCCAGGACAGGCAAGGCAAGCACCTGTTTGATGCTCTAAACAATAAGTCCACAAATATCTTAAAAGTTTAAAATTTAATAACCTTAAAATTCTCCAGCTAGTAGTGTAGATATTTTCTGCAGATGAATATGGCATTACACTAAAATATAAAATGTTAGTTAAAGTGTTTGAGCCCAAGGAATGGAACTGTGATTTAATAATGCAATATCTACATACACTTATTCTAAGTGGGTAATTTTGGCTTAGAATTCTTCTACTTTCCTGTATTTGCCTGTAAATCGTGTACTAGTCTTCCTTTCAGCCTTTAACATGGAACAAATACATTAAAATGATCTTTGTTATTTATTTAATAACCATTCAATCAACATTTGTTCACTTTGTACTCTTAATGCTGCAAGTACTGTGTCGACTTCACAAAAGTGCTGAGTGCTAAGTATTAGTGTTTCATTAAGTAAACTCATTCCTTCTTAGTTATGTGCAGCCAGTGAGATATGTTTATATTCCACCATGTGGACACAGAGAGGACATGCAAATTCAACAAAGAAAGGACCCAGAACCTTCTTGCTGTGAGGTGACGGTGCTACCCACCAAGTCACAACGCTATGAATATGGTTACATCTGGTCAACAACCATTTTGGTTAATGACCTGTTTCAGAGGAAGTAATGAGATTGTTAAATGGTGCATACCTGTTCAATTCATCTATATTAATAAACACTGCCTGAAAAAAAAACAAAAAAAGGCCACACTAACATTTAGTTGTACTGCCTTTAGCTTTGGCACACGTTCACTGTGGCATTGTTTCCACAAGCTTCTGCAATGTCACATTTATTTCCACAGCTGCATTAATTGTCCCCCAAGATCTTATTTGATGATGGGAGATTTGGACCCACTGCGCACAGTTTTCTCCAGCACATCCCAAAGATGCTCAGGTCAGGTCTGGACTCTGTGGTGACCAATCCATGTGTGAAAATGATGTCTCATGCTCCCTGAACCACTCTATCACAATTTGAGCCTGATGAATCCTGGTATTGTCATCTTGGAATATGCCCGTGCCATAGATGGTGACCTTTTTTAGCCAGGCAGTGTACACAAAAACATCACATTTTATATTCTTACTACCACACTGAATTCTAATGTAATGAGGTGTTCGATTCTAAATCTGGATGCGTAAAATGTGCAAGTGATGTAAAATGTAGTTAAACATAATAGAAAAATGATCATTTTCACACATGCACCTTCAAGCAAGTGCACACTCACTAAGAACCCATTCTCACATAGCAGTATTTTGGTCTGGGCTATTGTGGGTCAAAAACCACGACATTTACCATAAAATTCAAGAAAAAAGGGGGCGGAGAATAGTATGCAAATTATCCTACCGTTAAACCCCGCCAGGTCCCGTATACATTCTAGAGTGTCTTGATTGTACCTTGAATCCCACGCCAAACTTCATTAAAAAGTCAGCAAAAACTTCAGAGCGACGCCGAGAACCCCCCCCCATATGCCGGGTTTTGCCATGTAAGATCACCGAAGGCGCACTTTAGCCGAAGGCAAGCTTGGTGCTGCCATGAAAGGCGAAATGAACATATGCAACTTTAGCCCCGCCCCTAGCCAAGACTATGAATTCAGGACTTTTAATATTAATATAATACATGTTCCTCGTGATATTAATATAATATAATTACATATGAGTTAATTTCCATGTGTTAATTTTAAGCTTTCTTTTTCCCCTATATAGACTTTCATCAGCCGTGTCTTATTAGCTATCATGCACCCTACCAAATCATATGACAATATACAGATTTGCCCACTACCTAGTGTACTCTGAAGCAAATAGTGATCCGTTTGAAATACAGCCAATGGAGTTAAACTCAGCTGCGTTCAATTTGCCAGAAGAGATGAATGCATTTTATCCGTGAGCAGGTAATAACTTAATGTTTAAAGCACAGCCCTAATTAAACGGACAAACTCACTGTTGTAGATGCAAATTAAATAAATGTCTATATATAACAAAGCATGTGCGTTCATTTAGCAAGCGCAGAAATTCTTTTTACCCGTGAGCACGACAATCACAGCCCTAATTAAACGGACCAACTGTTGTAGATGGCGAATATTAAATAATGTCTATATATAACATTAAATTAAGCAATACCTGTAACATTTGTGGGAATATGTTGTAGTAAATCGGTATCTGTTGATCAGTCTTGCACACCTGCTTGGATGAATCGCTCTGGTATCTCATGAACGGAGAAACTTTCATCCAACAAAGAAAATGGCATTTATAGCCTTGAAATGACACGAATCCTTTATGATAGACCATGAATCCTCCTGGACAGACCATGTATCATTCCCGGCAGGCTTCGTCAAATCAAGCCAAAGCGTCCAAACGTGGGTCTCGTCATCAAGTCCAGGAAAAATCAAACAGGTTTGATTTCATCCAGGGTTCATAGTATTTAGGCCACGCCCTCCCGTTATCACAAAAACAGCCCAGTAAAGCTATGAGATGCCCAGAACACTCAGAGTAAACTCAAGTAAGCATGGAAAAAGGCCTTGCCATGACAGCCCAGGTCAAAATACTGCTATGTGAGAATGGGGTACAATTTTCTCCCTGGTCAGACTTGTACTGTTTCAGATAACCAAAATTATGTATTTAACAAATTAATATAACATTTATAATATTAAGAGCTGAAAGAAACTAAAAATAAAAATAAACAGCAGATATTAAAACCAACATGACAGATGTCACATGATAGCGTGGTTGTGGAGAAGGACAAAGGGTTTATGCTGAATATTGATTTGGCTGTGAACAAATAGATAAATAATTTGAGAAGGACTGAAATAACAAATGTGCCATGTGTGTGTTAGAGGGGCTCATATTTCTAACACTGATAAATCCTGAGCACCACCAGTAACTCTGTGAGTATATCCCATACATCATAAGCTGTCAAAGACTAACTGCTCCAGTAACTGCTCCAGGCAGTAAGTATGTTAAACACCCACATTATGTTCTGTGAAACAGGACGTTGACCAAACATTACCACAGTCATAGTCTTTTTAATTACAGTATTTTCGGGACTATAAGGTGCACCGGATTATAAGGCACATTTAGAAAAGCAAAACAGTCAAATAAGTCAACTCATTCTTATAACTTTAAACATTGTTCAGCTGTAAGACAAAAAAAACCCTCACTTTTTCAGTTCACTCCTCCATAAATCCATCATTCTCAGTGTCTGAGGTAAATAGCTGAGCCATTTCAGTATCAATGCATGTCCATATCTGGATCTGCATGTTTCAGCATGCCCGGATCTCTCCTGATTATCCGAGTCTCATTGCTATTACTTATTTGTTTAGTGATGATTCAGTCCTTCATGACAGTTTGAATAGAGACTGTAGAGACATTTCCACCTGCTGTTCTCTGTTCAATAATGTCCTCTAACTGTGGCCATCGCGTTTTGTTCCCTCAAACTCTGGTCTCCAGCAAACCACTCCACTTCCACACCATTGATTAATTAATGCTGAAATTCCTCACAGCTCCTCTATTTCCATATTCTATTGCGTACCTTATAACCTTGAGTTTGAAATCCACTTCTTAAGCATGTCTCTTAACGGGCACCACTTTGAGTTCATAAATACCGACTATGGTTACCGTAATGCTCCTAAAATCTATCAAGCGCTTCAGCTTCATTACTTACCAAAGCCATTCTAAAACATTTTGACAGATTTTTGAGTACCGTTTATCACATATAATCCGGTGCACCTTATGTATGGGTTCTGGTTGTGCTTACTGACCGACTTTAAGGCGGACTGTCAATTTTTGATTTTACGATACGGTATCTACAATACGGTAGCTACAATAGAACATCCATGAACAGCCCCATTTACAGCTTGTTAGAAATAAGTAGTGGAAAGTCATCCACACAAACATGAGTAACTTGCAAAAAAATCTCTAAACACATCAACTGAGTTGGAACATGAGGTAAAGTCACTAACTAGATTTTGTATGAATGGAGACTTCTGGCCTTAACCTCGAACTACTGGATCTGCTTGTGGATCTGTGATAGTACAAGGCAATATGTGGAGTAGTGCTGTAAAGTCTCTTTAGCATTTTGAGGCTGTTTACAGCCACAATGTCTAGAGTTAAAAGAGAAATTTGTATTATGTATTATAATGTATCATTATTTTTAAGACCTCAGCAGTTAAAGTGAATCGGTTGATCCCATGGTTGGTTGTGGGGGCCACGGCGCCCATCTCTTATCTCCATGGCGCAGGAGCAAGAGTTTGAATCACAGAGCTGTTGCACTGCAGGGATTGAGATCCACTGACCAGACTCTTCTCCCTGAGATGCAGCTAATAATGGCTGCATATGGTTTCTGACATGACCAGCAGGCAAACCCAGAGACTGTAACTTTCTCTGGTTTCGCTGGTTTATAGGGATTATTAAAAATAAAGTAATTAAATAAACTAATTCACATAGTGCCATCTCTCTGACTTGGTTGGATGATTTCTGAATGTGTACTAAAGAGGAATGGAGACATACAGAGACAGACAAGAGAGAGATAGAGATAGATATGGGGGAGAGATGCTCTTGAACACTCAGCACAGTCTGACCTAGATTTCTGCACCCATAGAAGATCCTGCAGAATATGAGACGTGTACTGAGCCTTTCAGAAAGTCAACAGCTGAATAAAAAGTGGTTTAAAGAAACTAGATCCAGACTCAAACTTGGAGAGCTACAACGATTTATTGTAGTCAGACAGGATCAGGTAGTCAAGCAACTGAAGTGTATTCAAAACTTAATAAGGTTACAAAACAATGTTCCAAAACAAGTAAATCAACAACTGAATGTTTAAAGAACTTAAAATGTGTATTGGAGTAACCAGGTCATGCAAACTTTAAAACAATCCAGGATGATATCTTCCATTGTCTGAGCCTGGAAATCCTAAATCCTGCTTGTAATTTAAAATGAGGAGCTAGTGTTTGTAATGGACCGTGGACATGAGGGTTCAAATCCCACCTCTGTCAGGTTTCCATTGAGGGCTCCTTGATCAAGATCATTAATCCACAATTGCTTATACTGTAAAACCCCATTCTCACATTGCAGTATTTTGTTGTCGCTGTCGTGCGTCAAAAAACGTCGACATGTACAACAAAAATCAAGACAAAAGGGGGCGGCGAATAGTATGCATAGTATGTATAGTATTGCCAGGTCCCGTATACATTCGAGAGTGTCCTGATTGTATGGCGAATCCCACGCCAAGCTTCGTTACAAAGTTGGCAAAAACTTGTGAAAGACGGCGAGAGTCCCCCGTATGTCGCGTTTTGCTACGTAAGATCACGATAAATTCAGCCGAGACAGCCAAGATATAGTACGAGTTCCACCAAAGGCGTACTTTAGCCCGAAGGCAAGCGTGGTGCTGACACGAAAGACGAAATGAATGTATGCAAATTTAGCCCCACCCCTAACCCAGACTGTATGAATTCAGGGCTTTAAATATAAATATAATACATTTTCTTGTGATATTAATACATTATATATAATAATATATAATATTAAAATAATATAATAATAATATTAATATAATATGAGCTCTTCCAATGAAAAACCATATAACAACCATTTCTGCTGTTTCCATTGTTTTTCTTCGCCCTTTCTCTTAATGTAGGGGATCCTGCATGTGCTCATTTTCATGTGTTCATTTTAAGCTTTATTTTTTTCACTATATTTAAATGACTTTCATCAGCCGTGCTTAACTGCATGCCCGTTCATTTTTGCCAGCGGAGATAAACGCTTTTTCTGCGTGACCACAATTTAAACTTTAAATCACAACCCTAATTAACAGACAAACTGTTGTAGATGGCAAATAATAAATATCTATAAATATAAAAATAAATCAACAAATAAAGCATGTCCGTTTATTTTTGTCAGTGGAGATAAATGCTTTTCCCCCGTGAGCACTATTTAAAGTTTAAATCACAGTCCTAATTAACGGACAAACTGTTGTAGATGGCGAATATTAAATAAATGTCAAAATATATAACAATAAATCAAGCAATGTCTGTAACATTTGTGGCAATATGTTGTAGTAATTGGTATCTGTTGATTAGTCCAGCACACCAGCTTGGAGGAATCGCTCTGGTGTCTCATGAATGCAGAGGACAAACTTGTATCCAACAATCGAAATGGCACAAATCCTCTTCGACAGACTATGTATCATCCTCAACAGGCTTCGACAAACCACGACAAAGCGTACAATCGTAGGTCTCGGCATCAAGCCAGAAGAAAATCAAACGTTTGATTTTCTCATGGGTTTGAGGTATTTAGGTCACGCCTTCCTCGTAATCATGAAAAAAAAGCCCAGGAAAGCTAAGACATGCCCAAGACATTCCAAGTAAACTCAAGTAAGCACGCGCAAAGGCTGTGCCATGACAGCCACGACAAAATACTGCTATGTGAGAATGGGGTATAAGACTATCAGCTGTAAGTCACTCTGGATAAGGATGTTTGCCAAATGACTAGGCAAGTGTACATAAATTTTGGTCATGCTTTTTACAAAGGGTCATAAAACAGAACCTAATTTACAGCTGTCATGTGGTTAATTAGTCAGTAATTACAAAGTGTGCAGGACAGCACAGAATCAAACTACCTATTACTGTAGTAATTACTTGCCTGAAACTAATAAATTAGGTGACAGTTATTTAACCCTTAGTAACTACTAAGTAATAGGAAAACAAACGTTTTGTACTCATTCATTACTTAAGAGTTTATTTACTGAATTTTATGTTGACTATTAATAAAATACAAGTGTTTTGTTACTGTACGTATTTTTTTGGGTGCCTGTACTTGATTATTTCTGTTAACTTAATATTGTTACTCAATACAATTCAAATAAAATCTCTACTTTTTATTCACTATATTTTCAAAAATAGGCTTGTTGCTTTAGCTTTTAGGAATCTACTTATTTATCGCTTTACATTTATATTTACGGCATTTAGCATACGCTGTTATCAAGAGCGACTTATAATTTATACAGTCTTACAATCCAAGCAATTGTGGGTTAAGGGTCTTGCTCAATGACTCAACATTTGAACCCTGGACCTTCTGGTCCATAGTCCAACAGCGCACGGCACCCCCATCCGACAGAAGGAGGGAGAGTGTCACTGTTCTCTGCAGTCTGAGCGTGGTGGCGCTGGTGGTTAAGAATTGGGTGGAGACAAGACATAAGAACATCTCGGTGCGGGACCAGGAAGGACAAACACCACAGCACGTGCTGCACTGGCCACTGGAACACTGGCTCAGAGAGAATGGTATGATATGGTAACGCTTCAGGATTTTGCGTGTCGTCCTTGCACAGGGGCCATGCTAATCTTCCAATTTCCAATTAATTAATTGGAATAATCTTCCAACTAAAATTCCAACTTTAGTATATGTGCTGCCGTATTAAGCTTTACTCATTTATTTATTTTTAGGCAATTCTAGTCAGGCAGCTAAGGAAGAGCCAATTGGAATCCTACGTTGATACTTGACGCATTGCTAGTGGCAGGGACCGCGGTGGTTCCACCTCTCTGGTGGTCATGTACATCTTTTTGTAGGTGCTCACCACACTTTACCATTTTGAAGGTGTACACCTTAACAAATACACCTTAACAGGAATTTATATACATCTATGAGATATTATAGAGATAATCATTAAAGCATTAAAGTAGGCCCAGGCATGTGTGACACTCAGTGTAAAACATTCTTACCATTTTTAAGGTTCTGCATAATGCATTCTATTCCTCAAAATAACTGTAAACACAATGCTGTTCTATTAATCAGACACCAGAGTATTTCCCCATGTCCCTGAGACTGTGAATTCTATTTCTGTGATGAATATAAGACATATATTAAAAAAGCATATAATATTTCCGCCCAAGTATTTTTTAAATTAAGTAGTGAAGCTGCAGTTTAGAGTGTGGATTGAGTTAAATATGATATATTGCATAATAAATACTGGTATTTATTACAAATGGATTTTGTATATTTTGGTCATACAATGGTGGTTGAAAGTTTGTGAACCCTTTAGAATTTTCTATATTTCTGCATTAATATGACCTAAAATAACATCAGATATTCACCTAAATGTCCAAAAGTAGACAAAGAAAACCTAGTTAAACAAGTGAGAGAAATAATATACTTGGTAATTTATTTATTGAGGAAAATGATCCAATATTATATATTAGTGAGTGGCAAAAGTATGTGAACCTCTGCTTTGAGTATCTGGTGTGACCCCCCATGCAGCAATAATTGTAACTAAACATTTCCGTTAATTGTTGATCAGTCCTGCACACCAGCTTGGAGGAATTTTATCCCATACAGAACAGCTTCAACTCTGGGATGTTGGTAGCTCTCCTCCATTAACTGCTCACTTAAGGTCCTTCCACAACATTTCATTTAGATTAAGGTCAGGACTGACTTGGCCATCCCAAAACATTAAATATATTCTTTTTTTAACCATTCTTTGGTAGAACGACTTGTGTGCTTAGAATCGTTGTCGTGCTGCATGACCCCACCTCCTCTTGAGATTCAGTTCATGGACAGATGTTCTGACATTTTCCTTTAGAATTCTCTAATGTAATTCAGAATTCATGGTTCCATCAATGCTGGTAAGCTGTCCTGGCCCAGATGCAGCAAAACAGGCCCAAACCATGATACTACCACCACTATGTTTCACAGATGTGATAAGGTTCTTATGCTGGAATGCAGTGCTTTCCTTTCTCCAAACTTAGAACTTTTTTGGGTTAAAAGAAAAGTGTTATTTTTGTCTCACCCATCCACAAAACAATAGCCTTCTGGCTTGTCCAGGTGATCTTCAGCAAACTGCAGATGAGCATCAATGTTCTTTTGGAGAGCAGTGGCTTTCTCCTTGCAACCCTGCCATGCACACCATTGTTGTTCAGTGTTCTTCTGATCGTGGACTCGTGAACATTAACATTATCCAATGTGAGAGGCTATAGTTGCTTAGAAGTTACCGTGGGGTCCTTTGTGACCTCACCAATTATTACACATTTTAGAGTGATCTTCGTTGGTCGACCACTCCTGGGGAGTGTAACAGTGGTCTTGAATTTCCTCCATTTGTACACAATCTGTCTGACTGTGGATTGGTGGAGTCCAAACTCTTTAGAGATGGTCTCGTAATCTTTTCTAGCCTGATGAGCATCAACAACTTTTTCAGAGGTCTTCAGAATTGTCTCAAACAGAGATAAACTTCCACAAACGTATCATGAAGAGCAGACTTTGATAGATCCCTGTTCTTTAAATAAAACAGGGTGCCCAATCACACCTGATTATCATCCCATTGATTGAAAACACCTGACTATAATTTCACTTTCAAATTAACTGCTAATCCTAGATGTTCACATACTTTTGCCACTCTCTAATATGTAATATTGGACAATTTTTCTCAATAAATAAATTACCGTGTATAATATTTTTGTCTCATTTGTTTAACTACCTTCTCTTTATCTATTTTTAGGACTTGTGCAAAAATATGATGTTTACGTCATATTTATGCAAAAATATAGAAAATTCTCAAGGTTTCACAAACTTTCAAACACTACTGTACATGTATTACGTTTTTATTTTATTCTTCTGAAGACAATATATTATATTATATTAATATTATTTGTATGATTGTTTTTACAAGTCATTAATTTATTGCACCTCATTTATTGTATTCATTAACATACCTCTTACCCTCAATAAAAAGCATCAGTTAAATAGGCTTTTTAAAGAAATACTATTTTTTTTACTTTAAGTACATTTAGAAGCTTATACTTTTACTCAGAGTGAGGTAAAATATATAATATATAACATACTTTTACTTAAGTAAAGATTTTGTGTACTTCTGCCACCTCTGGTTATTACAATTACAATATTAATGAACTAAACATTAATGAATGAATAACTATGTTACATCTGTGTATGGCAAAACATACCAGTCAGTTCATAAATAGTATTACAACCAATAGTTATTCAGCAAATAAACTTTAAAACTATCATAATGGAAAACAGCTGTTCACAGTGTGCTTAGTGATTAACTGCCAAGTTCTTATCTATTACTTAGCAGCACCAGCAATTTCTTTAAGACTACACAGGAAACCCGGGTTCCTTTCAGTTTCATTCAAATGTGGTAATGAAATGTTTACCAAAGTGTCTATACTAATAATTATTCTTGGCGGAATTCATATTTTAGTGAATCAAATGATCAAATATCTTCCTTCAACATCACGCTGTTTACTCATTAAACTCAAACTCTCCCCCAGTGAATGGAGAAACATGCAAAATCTGCTTTGAAGCCCCAGACACAGACCAAATAGACACTCGTTGAAAGTAATGTAAGTCTGGAAATCTATGGGGAAAAAAAAACATCCATGCCTTAAAGAGATGAACAGATGAAAGACTAGCGCTAATTGGCCAAGTGGCTTGGAACGTGTCACTGAGCCATGCAACGGTGCGTGGGCGGGCATCTTTTGCATCATTTAATGGAGAGTGCCCCCCACAACCCCACCCCAAAGCATGGCTCCTCTCATGATCGTAAATCAGGATTTCTCAGAACCAGTAAATCTTGCAATTTATTTACAAGATGTGCTAGATGTGAAAACACTTTCCTATCAGGCAACATAACTAAATGCAGCTCCACTGCAGGAATATAAGGATCCCTATGCTATGACTAGGCTATAAATGATCATAGGTTATCATTCGCTTCCCCCGTTTTAACAATCACCACTTGCCTCATTTTACCTTATCTTTCGTTTGATTAGTTTGTTTCACACTGCATCAACAGCAACGGCTATTCAAAACAGGAGCAAAGTTAGATTGATACTAGTCAGACATTCATACCGGGTCAATTTAGAGCAACCAATTAACCTAAAGCACGTTTTTGCATTGGAAGAGGAAATCAGAGAACCTAGGGTAAATCCACACAGAGATGGGGAGAACATGCAAACACATCCGAGCCTGTGTGGAGGCTGGGAAGTCCAAAATTGGGATCAAACCAGGGAACTTTTGAGCATTTAGGTGACTGCTTAGTAGCATCTAAAAAATAAGTAATTGTCACCTAATATGTAAAGTAGACTAACTAATGACTAATTAACTGCATCCTCTGTCCTCACTCCAACTACTTCCATATCCTCTCTAACTGCATCCATACATCTCCTCTTTGACCTTCCTCTTCATTCTGGCAACTGCATTTCTAACATCCTTCTACCAATATACCCACTGTCCCTCCTCTGGACATGTCCAAACCATCTCA
>JAVSBU010229228.1:0-11902 GCA_033118015.1 Loricariichthys derbyi
CATAGTTTTGATGCCTTCAGTGAGAATCTACAATGTAAATAGTCATGAAAATAAAGAAAACGCATTGAATGGAAGGTACTCTACTGTATATATATTAAGATATATAAATACAGCGGCGTTCTTGGGCTGTCTTGTCGCATTCTTGATTGCTCTATGCATCACTGTCACCGGCGTTTTTGTGTTTACACTTCATTCTACTACATGTTATCTCTCACCGTGTTCGGTTAGCGTTTTTGGATTTTTATTTCTTATTTCTTCCTTCCCCTTCGGGTATTTTTTGTTGTTTTTGTGCTCATGCTTTGTCCTGTTACTTTTGTTTACTCGTCGTTTGCATCCCCATTGTTACTTATTTACTTCTTGTTCTCCTTTGCTGCCCCTAGCCTCTTCCCTCATACCTCATTCCAGTGTCTACTCCCTTAGGGACAAAGGTACTTCCTCACCTGCCAAGAGGGGGGGTGGAGAAGGTTCCTGGAGGGCCGAGGTAATGTTTGAGGGCCTCAGATAGTGTAGGGTCAGAGGGCACCCACCACAGTCGTCACTGCATCACGCCCTTAAACATACGCCCCCTGTTGTCCGCCCCTGCACTTAGGTCCTTCAGTTCTTGCATCATGACAGCTTTAAACACATTGCTATGGCCTCTGAGACTGAACTCACTGTAATAGCAAATTAAAATCTATTAGTTGTTCCAGTGTTGTATTCAAATCTGATACAGTACTATTCATTTATAGCTTTGCAATATCGTTGTAATTTAATGGATGGCTACGCAATAATGTATTTCACTAGCTTGATACTAATACATAAAAAGTACAATTTTGATTTCTACTTGTCTTTGAAGAGTTTGGAGGTAATAAGCTCTATATCTGATCGGCATCAGTAACTAGAAAAATTATAGAGAATATAAAACTGTACAACAGTAGTTAAATATAGCGATATGTGATATAACTGATTGCAAATAACACAAATCTTGCACTTTGCATATCAGACTCAGGGAAATGACTGGCCCATTGTGTGTTTGGGTAAGTAGTACTTGGCACCATTTGTCATATTTTATTTTCATCCCCTCCCCTTCCTCTGCTGCCACTTCCATCCTACACGCAGAACTAAGTGCTTCTTACTTCTTCTTTTTTTGTGATCCATCAGATTTGCCTGCTTGTTTTAGATTCTTTGTCTCACCAGAAGTATTCACTTTGTAAATTAGATTAGGCATAACTGATTTTAGTAGATTTCCTTTAATAAATGCAAATATATGAAATAAATGTAGAGTACGTGCAACTCTTATTTAGTTGCTTATATACATCATGTTATATAAACTGGACTTATTATATAAAAGTTTATTAGTGTATTTGGCAGAAAACAATAGTACAGGTGTGCAGTTTATGTCGCTTTAACATCTGGGGTCTTAAGAATTATAATAAGAAATAAAAATGTCTTATATACATGTGATTCACATCTGAATGGCATTAAACAAGTCTGAGAGAAAAGAGAAGCTCGCTAAATGTCAGACGTCGCACCAACTGTGGGTTTGTTTACTATCTAGTAACCCGGTGTGGCGTCTGAGCACGGCTTGTGCGCACAGCTGAGTCTTCCTGCATCTGGCGCCTGCACGCGCGATCGCGCTGCGGGCTGCTCATTTGTAATCAGCATTGGATCAGACTCAGCTGTGCGCACCGTTTTAAAAGCGAGTCATGCGAGCGATCCAGTGAGGGTCATTGGCTTTGCCTCACTTGGTTTATGTTGGTTGTTCCCTTCTCCGGCCCGACAATCGGATCGATCTGCCGCGGCTCGTTTAGCCATAATGGGGCTTAGCTGACGGGGTCCTTTAGGAGACATGGGCTTTTGCATTCTTGTCGGACATGCCCCATGGCTGGAGCATATATACCGCACTATGCGCAGAAGGGGGATTGTGCTCGCGGGTGCACGTGCCAGCCGTGCTCTTATGGCACCAGAGAGAGAAGAGGGACGATGGTATCCACTTGCTCTTAGCAGAAGGCAGGTGGTGTATGAGCTGGAGCTCAGAGGTAATCGACAGGGATTAGATGGTAGGATAGGGACAGGTAGCTGCTTCTCTGCACCGCCCAGACCTACCCCGGCTCCTCCTGCTCCCTCATGTGGTTGTCCAGATGGCGCTGGACCTAAAGCGTCCACACAGGGTTTCCGCAGGCTTGGGAAGCGTTCACAGGGTCATTGTCTGGGTTGGTCCCTGCACCGCACCCTGCCGAGCCTCGCCTGGGCTCCCTTGTCCCAGTGGTTGGCCGGCTTGGGACCCCCGACCGTAAAATTGGTGTCCACTTAGATGGGGTTGGTTGGCCTGGTCCCCTGGCTGTAAAATCTGTTTCCACAACTACTGGGCGTGTTCCTATCTGCTCCCACATGTCCCGGCCTCGTCGGCTGTTGGTATGTTTTTGTTTCTTGTTTTGTATTGGACTTTATTTGTTACTTTGTGGTTGTTCTGCTTTGGTTGCCTTATTTATGTTTAAATAAAGCCTACCCTTATTCATGAAGCTGTCTGCATTTGGGTCTTCAGTCTCCACCTCAGCCTACCAGCGCGTGACACTAAACAAAAATAACGTTCCATTTATTTTCTTTCTGAATAAACATTAAAAAAAGTTTTATGAGATACAAAGATAAGAAGCACTGTATTGTACAGTGCAAACACTGCAGATTTTTCATGCTGAAAATCTAACGTTCATTATGAATTTGGGATTATTTTTGCAGTCCAGTGAGCTCACTGCAGCTTCAGCTCGTTTTGGTTCTGCTCTCGGCTGACAGAAACATAACCAGATGTGGCCTTCTGCTGTTATAGCCCATATGCCTTAAAGTTGAACATACTGTGCAGTCTGATATTATTTTCTCTCATCACAACTGCACGTAGTGATTACACCTCTCTCAGAAACTCAGCATTGCTCTCCTCACTGTTGCTTACTGAGGTTTTCTTTACTGCACATTTCTGAATAAACTCTACAAACTGCTGTGTATAAATAATCGAGGAAGTCAGCATTTATACGATAATCAAATCTGTTTCTGATGGATGATGTGAACATCATCTGTACCTGTAGGACTGTATGAACTGCACTATTGCAACACTAATGAGATCGTTTAGATAATTTAATGAATGAATGGGTGTACAGGTGTTCTTAATAAAGTGTTATAAAGCTAACGAAGCACGGGAAAAAATCAGTGTGTCTTGATGCTTGAAATGTAATTAACTTTTGTTGCACTGTGCACTTGAATGTCACTGTATTCATTATTTTACTAAATTAAAACATCAGGTTTATTCAGTGTCATATCCAAAAATATGAACTACAGTAAGGAAAGAAGAGAAATATAGAGTATTTCAATTTCTACTTCCTTATTTTAAGAAAGTCTGCAGTCAGTGGCTTCACAGTTACAGCATTACAGTATGCACTAAATGAAAAGCACATTTACTTTGGGAAACACAGCATCTGACAGGCACTAAGAATGATAAATGGACAAGCACAGTATATTAGAGCTGACAAAATAACAAGAAATTATTTCTGGTGCAAAATGTATACACAACAATACAAATTATGAAGTAAAAACATACAGTCATAGTGGGAAAAAAATCCAAATCTAGTTAATAGACGGTTTCACCCCTAGAATAGTTTCCTATGTGTTCAAACAACAGGAACTGGGGATGATTTTAGTTCTTATAAGGCCGTGTACAGGGACTTTTTACCTCCTATTTCAAGTTAAGTAATTTTCTCAGCACACAGGAACCCTTAGTGACATACAGTGTCTCCAAGTATTATTCAACCCTCAGCAGATTTTGCAGGTTTATAAATTTGCGGTTAACTTAAGCATTGTGAAATTTGGACTGTAGATGGTTTCCCAGAGGGTCAGTTATTATTCAACCCTTCGCATCACCAGTATTCTGTTTGGTTCCCTCATGTATTAAGAAGTAATTGAGGTATTAAGAACAATGGGCTTCACATGACTGGATTAATTATGTTTTTACCTGCCTTTTCTGGCTATAAAAGCCCCTCCACAAACAAGTGAACAACACTCAAACATTGTTAACATGGGAAAGACTAAGGAGCATTCCAAGGCCATCAGAGACAAAGTCATGGAGGGTCACAAGGCTGGCAAGGGGTACAAAACCCTTTCGAAGGAGTTGGTCCTACCTGTCTCCACTGTTGGAAGCATCATTCAGAAGCGGAAGTCTTATGGAACTACTGTTAACCTTCCATGGCCTGGACAGCCTTTCAAAGATTCCTCTTGTGCCAAGACCAGGCTTGTCTGAATGGTCAAGACTGACCCAAGGACAATGAGGAGGGAGCTCCAGGGAGATCTCGTAGCGGTGGGCACATTGGTTTGAATAAATACCATTAGTAACATACTCTACCACAATGTTCTCTGAAGATGAACAGCACAGCCTACCTGGAGATTTTGGCCAAAAACCTTCGCTCCTTCATCAAGGAGCTTAAGATGGGCCGTCATTTCATCTTTCAACAATGACCCCAAGCACATGGCCAAGACAACCAAGGCCTGGTTTAAGAGGGAAAAGATTAAGGTGTTGCAGTGACCTAGTCAGTCTCCTGACCTTAACCCAATTGAAAACTTGTGGAAGGAGCTCCAGATCAAAGTGCACAAGAGATGCCCAAAGAACCTAGACACCTTGGAGAAGATCTGCATGGATGAGTGGACCAAGATAACTCCAGAGACCTGTGTCAGCCTGATCAGATCTTATAGAAAATGATTAATAGCTGTAATTACAAATAAAGGTTATTCCATAAAATATTAAACTTAGGGGTTGAATTATAACTGACCCTAATATTTATGTTTTGAATGTATTATAATTCAATTGAGCAACTTATATATTTTTGTTTGTAATATTTAGGCATCTATTAACAAATGTTACTCTTGTTCAGAATTTGAAGGCTGGAACTTATTTGTAACTTCTTACATTAGAAAAATATACAGGGGGTTGGATATTATCATATTTAGGATGATGCGATTGGGGTAGACCTAAGGTTATGAAGGGTATTGGCCCAGATTTAGTGATGGGTTGTAACAAGGAGGCTGTTTAGGGTTTTATACAGCCTCTCTCCTGGGATCTTATGGCGGCTGCGCTGCCGTTTGTGAGCGTTTGGCACCATCTGGCGGCACGGCGCTGTAGCACATCCTAAATTAGTTTCACCTTGTGAAGAGTATTTAAGTCAAGAAGCAGGTTTGGAGTTCGAGATGGCATTGTGGCCTTTGTGCCCTTCACAAGGGGATCGCACGGCACTCGAGCTATAGGCCTGTCTTCATGGTGGTGTGCTCAGCGAAGTTAGTAGGTGCACTATCTAATCCCTGTGTTCTTGTCTTTCAGTTCCTGTCAGTTGGACCGAGTCTCATTCCCCGTTCGAGACTGAGAGGGAGTTAGGGTCAACAGTACCTCCTGCCCTCGGTAGAGGGTAGGAGGAGTACGGGCTGGGGACTGGAGGTATATTAGGACATGTAGACAGAGTAGTGATATGGGAATTCCCTCTGATGTCGTGAGTGGAGTACAGGAGATGCTCCCTGGTGTGGACCACGCCAGCGATGAAAAGACCATAGGGGTGGACCAGTCCGGCGCCAGCCACTCGTCTTCAAGAGAAGTGGACAGTAATTACCTATAGGGTTGGCATGCCGGTAGGCCTGGGGCCATGTCCTGCTTCAGCCTCCTGGGACGTGTCCTCGCGGTCCCAGGTCCAGGGTCTTTAGTTCTGGCTTTTTCCTTGGTTTGTAAATAAATATATCTGTTTATTTTATGCTGTCTGCGCTTGTGTCTTCATTTATGTGCAAATCCGCCACCCGTGACAGAATGCCAGCTCCATTCTTTGACCCAGCGGACAGCAGTTTTTTGGGTTTTTTTTCTGATTTTTTTCGTGGGCTTATTTATTCCTATCCTTTTGTTATTCGAGTTTTGTTCCTGAGAGTGACTATTTGAGTTTGTTCTATAAAGATCTGTATTTTCAAGTCTGTCACTGAGAATAATTATTTCCGAGTTTGTTCATAAGAGTGATGGTTTCCGAGTTTGTTTCTAGAATGATATTCTGAGTTTGGTCCTAGTTTTATTTTTAGAGAATCTGTCTCAGTGTAAATCTCAGAGAAGATGTACCAGCGTGAGAGTCTTTCGTAGAATGAATCTTAGTGTTCCCGTCTGTGTGTTAAAGTTGAGCTTTCTGCGATTTAGAGTTTGAAACATGGAGTGGTATCTAGAGATAGAATTGCGAGTAGAGAGTGATCTTTAGAAAGAGTGGGTATCGTGAGAGATTTTGAATTATTGAATGGCGATCAAGAGTGTTTTTGGAGAGTTTGCAGTATCGCAGTTTAGAGAGTCATGTAGAGAGTGGTTCCGTTCAGAGAGTCGTGTAAAGTTCTGTGAGTCACTTAGGGAGTTTATTAGGTAAAGTGTCTGATTTGTAGTTTTGGAATGTCTTCTGTTTTTCTTTTGGGTAAACTTTAGAGGGCGTCGGGACGTCACCCCCTTGGGGGGAGGGGGGTCCTATGTAACGAAGAGGCTGTTTAGGGTTTTATACAGCCTCTCTCGTGGGATCTTATGCCGTTTGTGAGCTTTAGGCGACATCTGGCGGCACGGCGCTGTAGCACGTCCTAAATTAGTTTCGCCTGGTGAAGAGTATTTAAGTCAGGAAGCAGGTTTGGAGTCCGAGCTGGCATTGTGGCCTTTGCGCCCTTCACGAGGGGATCTCACGCCACTCGAGCTCTAGACCTGTCTTCATTGTGTCTTCATTTATGTGCAAATCCCTTGCCTGTGACATTGGTCCAGAGAGTTCCTACTGGCAGTGTGAATGCAAACCAAAACTACCCTGGAATGAACAGAGTTTTCGGGGGAGTGCCACAACTTCACTAGAACGGTGCAAACGGTCCTCATGTGAACCCTGAGGAAATAATTATTTTCAAATTGTATGAAGTATTTATAAAAATTAGCAATAACAATAGTAATTTTCATATAAACTGTTCAAATGCTTCATAAAGAAATGTATTTGTTTCATAACGATGACCATAAATAGAGCATTTGGAAGGTGTTTGTGTACAGAAATCTTCAGTCTATAACTAGGATACCAGTAATGTTACCAAAATGGATGTTTTATTTGTTTATGTTTCATTTTTTTCCATTTAAAATTCAGTTTAATTGAAGTTTTTAGCATGGTTAGTTAAGGATTAGAGATGAGGAATCATAGTTATGTAAATCTTACTTCAGCTAAATGTGACAACAGAATAAATGTGGGGTGGTTTTTTTTCCATTTCTCTTCTTACAGAAATGAATAAACACAAAGAAATATACAGTATCAAAATGTTTGGCTCTCGTTTAGTTTTTGATTTCATATTCATATCATGTTTTTTTAACTTTACAAAACAACACTGAACACATTTAATAGCACTGCTGCAGCATCACAGAAAATATAAAAATATTCTTCAAAACTTTACACAAACAAAAGTCATATGATGATTATGAAACCGAAATCGTACAATAATGTCTTAACTACTAGAATAAGAGAAGGTGGTTCATAAAAAAGGGCCGCAGGTAGCAAAACTGATTAATTAATTGTAAACAACCTTGACCATAACGTGATCAACACCTCAGTGCATCCAGTCTCTCTGCTTACTATTGGCCACTTAACAGATCAGTCTTTCTAATGGCACATCATATGGAGAAGAAGCAGTACAATATTTACAGTGTGTTCCCACATATTTTAATACCCAGTGTGGTGGGCAGTTTTAACAGTTCTCAGTACACACTTTTCATTGCATAGTAACGTGTTAGTATAAAGAGTAACACTATGTGAGAAGGTTAAATTAACACGTTCGGAGCGTCTGCTCAGTCTGAACTTGTTCATCTGTAATTATGTAAGCCTATGTTTCTCTATAGGTCTATATTAACTGACTGTACAATATACTGTACATTTCAGTGCTGATTTTACCATGCCCTCATCTTTCCCTTTATGACTGGGTAAGGCACATTGCTATAGCACATGAATATCCTTTTGTATAAAGGAGGAGTCCATAACATGCACTTTATCTGATTTAGGAATATGGGCTTGAGCTTGGAATCCCTTGCTGATTTGTTACAGCAGTTTCACATAGAGTTTTTTTTTTTACCTAGGTAGTGCTTTATTGCTTTGATTTACATCACTATTACACAGCACCAGTCACCTTTTATAATAAGATAAGATAATCCTTTATTTGTCCCACAAAGGGGAAATTTGCAAAGAGAAATATAAATCAGACTAGTTCTGCTACTGGTAGGTAGAACTTGGAAATCTGATCAAATTTGGTAAAGTGACCAGGGGCTATTACCTTGGACTATAACTATGCCAATCCATGTGAAGGCTAAGGATATTTTTGTGCACACCCCTTTCAATTAGTTACCTTGATTACCTCAGATTCTTTCACTGCTAACAGATTTATAATATGAAGAATGACATGGACTCTCAGTCAGAGGCAGCAGAATGGGTTATACTGAACACCTCAGTGACTCTTAATATGCCATTATTCAAATATTCAATATTTCATTGGTTTTCCCCTCTGCACTCAATTAGTTCATCAATTTCATGAACTGCACTCCAAAAAACAGGGTCCATAACGAAATGCTTTACCAACTTTAAGGGAGAATTCAGCTGGATTGTAAACAATGTGGACCTTAACTCTTAATCTCAGACACCAGTAAGATAAACTGGAATGCCACCAGTGAGTCAGGGCTTATTCTGCAGCATCAACGCATTGGTTATACTCACAGTTTTTCCATATCATGTTTGGTTGTTCCATCCGATTACTTAGTGTTTCTCTTATAGTTACATCCTATTTGAAGTGCTTAAAGAGATCATGGAACAATGCTGCAGCCTTTGAAGTGACATTGAAGAAACCCATCAGCCATATAAGAAACTTCACCTGAACTAATGGTATAATGAGGATTTAATAAAGCTGAAATGACAAGGGAGGTGAGAGGTCAAAAACCTTGTATTTCAGCCTTTATCATCTTGTAACAGCAGGCAGCTAATCTGCAACTACTCTATAACTGCATTGAAAAATCTTTGGGCTGATGCTTCAGTCTGTTTTGAAATTAAGAGGAGCACCACAGGAACCTCAAATTAATTAACAGACATAAGGTTTGGATTTCAGACACAACCGTGTATCTATATGGCACAGTCATCCTGCGGGGACGTGCTGAAGGCAGAGCTCCGTAACAAATCTAAGCAGTTGACAAGAATAAGTGTTCCAGATAAATGCCTCCAGCGCTTGGTGATGGGGTTTTTCATTTTGTCAAGGCCAATGTGAAGTTCTTGGAGCACATCCCTGTAACTATCACCAATCTGGGCTGCCCAAGTCACCAGGAAATCATATGCTGGCTTCCACATGGCCTGAAATAAGAAAAGAAACAAGATAAAGGGACAGCATCCACATTTGAACTCTGTACAGCCAACTGTCTAAGAGAACAGCCTTATTTCATTTCATTCTTATGTTTCCATTTGCTTTTAGGCTAGGTCTAGGTAAATACGATTTAAAAAAAAAACAAAAACAAAAACAAAAACAAAAAACGAACTGACGTGATTTCCAGCAGGTGATATCAACAGATGATTGTAATCAATGATTTGGTACAAAAGCAGTATCTACTAAAGGCTGAGTCTTTGAGGAGCAAATGCAGCAAAAGATCTCCAGTTTGACAACAGATGTGTGAGAAAATTATTAAATCAATTTAATTTCCTCAAAGACAGACTGAAAGGCTGAAAAATATTCCAGCTCTAGCCTTTTCTAATTAGCTTGTCTAAGGGACCCTGCCGTATTCCATGCCAAGCCCGTAGAGGACTGGAGGGTGTGGCATGGCACAGTATAGAACTGGCAAAGCAGCTGCACCATGAGCAGGCTCATACAGCCATCTACGGGCATGGTGCTCATCATACCAGTTAGTTTCAGCTGCACTCAGGCATCATAAAAGGCGAAGCCGGTGTGGCACCATTGGCATTGTTACCAGGAGGATCGCACACCACTCGGCATTGCTCCACTCCCAGAGCCGAGTGCCAAGGTGTGCAGCAGCAGGGCTTAGTGGTGCACAGATTTACTTTTGCTTTTGATGCGAGGCTCATCCTGAGTTGGTGCACTCCACCCATTTTGTGGCACCACTCAGTAAGTAAAATTCCACCTGTCGTCCATTGTGGAAGGCATAGCGGAGTAGGTGCATCAGTTTTGCTGGTGGGTATCCCGAGAGAGTTAGGGATGAAGGTTTCCACCCCACCTTTGAAGACCTTTGATGTACAACCAGGAGGTTCAAGGTATGGTAGGGCATAGATGGGTAGTGTAGGGAAAGGGTGCTTCCTTCTGTGTCATTGATCCCCCTTCTGGCCTGTCCTTTGTCCCTCATGTGGTCGACCAGCACTGTGACCTGACAGAATGTAACCACACGGCAGCGGCCGAGAGATGCCCCCATTTGCTGCCATCAGGCACCATGACCTGATCTTAAAATTCCACATGGTAGTGGCTACACAGAGTGAGGTACCAACAGGCTGGGGTACCACCTGGAACCCAGCTTCCCTCACCGTCACCCGCCATACCTCTCCCCAGTCCCTGTGTGCTTGGCCGGCATGGCATGCCAGCTGTAAACGTATCCACGCAACTCTGGATGTGACCTCGTCATCCTCGTGTGCGCTAGCCCTCACCAGTTCTGGGGGTTAGTTGGTTAGGCCTTTTGCTTTCTTTATTACTATTTTTAATGTTGCTTCGATTTCATGTTTTCCTTAGTTGTTGTCTGTTATGAGTTAATAAAATCTACCATTTATTCATGAAGCTGTCTGCAGTTGGAAGCTCTCTACTCCACCTCGCCCCCAAATTGTCACAGCTTGTTTTGCATTGTCTTGCTGAAAATAGCACGGAAAAGATCTGGTATTAAATACAGCTTATGTTGCTCTAAAATCTCAATGTGCTTTTCTGCATTAATGCTTCTAAACTTTGCCAAGGGCACTGGTAAAACCCCATACCATGACAGAATCTGGCTTTTTAACCTGTTGCTGATAATAGCCTGAATGTTTCTTTTCATCTGTGGCCTGGGGCCCGCCGCATCTATATTTCTTTCAAAAATCCCTGGAATACTGATTCATCTGACCTCGATACATGTTTCCACTGTGGACCACTTTCTGGACTTGGTTAACACGCGGCTTTTTTGCATAATACAAACTTTCAGTGGCATTGATGAATGTAACTATGTATTACATGCTTGACAAAGGTTTGTCAAAGTAATCCCTTGCTCATGTTATATGTTATACTCAGCTTTGATGATCACATCTTGTCATCACCTGTTTGAAATCATCATTTATTATTATTTTTTTTCAATCCCAGTACTAGTCCTAAGTTGTCCCCGCCCCAACTTTTTTGCATGTGTTGAAGGCCTGAAATGCAGAAATCGATGTTTATTAACAAATGAAATTTTTGTGAAGTTGACAGGAAATATATTGGATCCATGCGGTCTCTAATTAAATAAAAGCCAAAGTAAATGTAAGGAACAGTCTTCATCTTTTTTAATTTACATTTTCCATACCGTCCCAACATTTTTTTGTTTTGAGATTATACTTGAGTACCAAATAAGATCATGAAATGCTGATTGTGATAAACCTCCTCTCCTGGCCGAATCAAGCATTTTATATGGATATTTGAGTAGAGAGAAAGCTAAGCATTCAGAAACATCCCAAAATGCTCTTAGGATTACAGTGTTCCCTCGCTACTTTGTGGATCGTTTATTGTGGCCTCACTGTTTTGTGGATTTTCAAAAAAATGTTAATTTAAAAATATTTATGGTGGTATTTTTGCTGTTTCACTGGGTTTTGTGGTACTCCGTTTAAAGTATTTTTTCACATGTGTAGTACGTATTATACAGTGTAAATAACCACCTAAAATGTTTATTCATTTG
>JAVSBU010229335.1:0-11901 GCA_033118015.1 Loricariichthys derbyi
TCGCGGGTGGGTCTGGAACGGATCCCCCGATAAGTGAGGGAACACTGTATACAATTTAGGGATATCCTGTACTACACCTATACTTTTAAACTACAGATTTTATTCGAATTATTAAAACCTGCTAATGTGAAACTACTACTTGCAGCTCTCGGCTACACAAATCGGCTCATATCATAAATATCAGCTAATCAAATCCTGCTCTAAATTTTCATTTCAGGTTATATTCTCACATAAGAGAAACTAACATGGACCTCAGTGTAAAAACATGAACATACAGCAGATCAGTCAGACGTACCTTTTGCATAGTGTGTACTCCTCACTGCTAGTGACCCCTCGAGGAGGAGGCCGGAACTGCCATCCTTCATGAACCTCTGTGAGGAGATGCAGCGACATGCAGTGGAAAAGAGAAAGCAAATAGTAACAAAAACGTGAACACCCTAAGAACTCACTCCAGTCATGTGACCAGAGCCAAAAACATTCATACGGAAACTCACCCTCTTCACATGTCTGTTCCGTCACCATCTTACTGCTTACAGCCTGGGACACAAAAGAAGCTTCATGTCTACAACTAAATTCTGTATTAATATGCCAGGTAAACCATCACAACTCGAGTGCAATACAATTCTAAAGTTCTGAGGCAAGTTCTGATTTACTTGGTGGATTAACATTAAACAAATGTTACAAAGAGATATAGAATGAAGGAGAAATATGAGAAGACGGTGAAATTAATGATGAAGAGCAGACTAAAGTAGGATACCACACCGAAGAATGGAAAGAGCAGCAACTTGTTAGCTTTTATGCATCGCAAAAGATTTATTCACAGTCACATGACATTTAACGACAACCCAATCAACATCCGAGATTTTACTTATAGCAAAAAGTTATAATCTGGTTTTTAACTCCAGACAGTAAACAGACTGCGCTAATTGATATTTAATATTACAGTATACAGTACTGTACTGATCTCTACTTACCTTAATAATTCTAACAGATTCCTATGTTAAATGCTTATTTATATACTGGTAGCATATTGTTGCTTGATTTACTAGTTCAGTGCATTTTGCTTCTTCTGCCTATCTGGTCGCACAAGCCAATCAACACTGCAGATCCATAAGTAGAGGCGGGAGTTAAAGAGCAGAATTCAGTCTTCCACTCATAAGCTCACTATTCTACTAGTCCAGCTTGTTAGCTCAGGTTTGGACCAGAGATCATTTTGTGAGATTGTTTTTGCCATTCGTAAGTGTGTCCCCGTCTGTCCTATTGTAAGCAATACACTGTTCCCTCACTTATCGTGGGCGATCCGTTCCATTCCCACCCGCAATAAGTGAATTTCTGTGAAGTAGCAACGCTATGCTTATTGTACTATTTATACAGTAAGTACATTATTTTATCTTTATAAACTCTTCCCACACTCTTATACATAACCCTTTAACATTCCCTTAATAACTTTTCCCATACTAGTGAATCTTTTTAAAAACATCTACTTAAATCTTCATAAAATGTTTTAAACCTCTTAAATCTAGATATGTAACTTTAAAAATTTGATGAGTACTCACCATTGAATATACGTCCTACAGCTAGAATGATAATGAATTATTATTGAGAAGCTTACCAACAAAGATGGCCGCTGCCGAACGACCCTTTCAAAATAAAAGACTCCACCTTTACCTAACTGTATAGACTGGCGTGAAGTCTCTCGTGTAAGTGAAGTTAGCCACAATAAGAAAGTATTTACATCAATAGATAACATAAATATAAATTAGGTAATTAACCCAAATGAATAAACATTTTACGCATGTGCAAAAATAACTTAAACGGAAAAGCCCCATTAAACAGCAAAAATACCACGATAAATATTTTACATTAATATTTTTTGAAAATCCGCGAAAGAATGAGTCAGCAATAAATGAACCGTGAAGTAGCGAGGGAACACTGTACTTCTTTGTTTGTCCCCCCCATTACCTAGATATCACTGGTATATAAATGGTTTGAAAACAACTGTGTGAGTACAGTAACATTTCCATTTTACAGAACGTGGTAAATAATAGATTTATTCACTAATTTGAACAAATTGATTTGGTCACTGTTTCATAAAAGCACTGAAGACCATGGGTTATCTTGCTTTTAATCACAGATTTAGTTTTAGGCACTCCACTGCATGTCGGCTTCTTGTAGATGGCTTATTTATCATGCTAACACTGAATAAAGAAGAAATATAAACAGTACTATAAGCGAGAGGCCGATCAGCAAACATGTTGCATACATGACAGCACAAAAGAAACATTACATACCTCCATCTCAGACAGAAGGAACTCCAGCTTGGTCATATCCTTGGCGACGATTCCATTCTTCAACAGGAAAAAGATTTGTTTAATATCTGATTCTTAACATTTGCTAAATATGCATTGAAATTTAAGCCACTGGAAACATTTGGAGAGGAAAAAAGTTTTAAACTGAAAAAGTTTAATGTGAGGTATGAGCCAGAGAGGCAACAAAGGCTTGGACAAGGAGAAACTCTTATTTAAAATTCTGTTTATGGCAATTAACATGAGGCAGTAATGCACGTCTCACTATCAAAAGTGTGCAGGTCCGACCTCGTTATTATGAGGATGTCCTGAGAAGATCGATATCAGATATAACTGGATACTTGGAGGTCTAACTGGCACAAAGATCACAATCTGGAGTCGACGTTACCATTTCCCCAATCTTGGCTATGACACTTCAGCTACAAACTTAGAGTTTATGCTCCAAGTGGCCATTTGATACATTTCTTTTGCTTTTCATCCCATTTAAACAGACCTGAATACAAGTTATACTTTTAAAAATTCATAAATACGCATCATTTATAACTTAACTACTGCACTTTCTCACATGTCAGCCAGAGCCTGTTTTAATCATTATAATCTCTATTGAGACTTCTATCAATATTTAGTTGTCACTACTCATTGATAAAGTGAACTGTTAGGGGGTAAAAGCTGAAAACAAAGAAATGAACATACATAATCATCTTATAGACAAATATTTGCTTGTTTATATATATTTATGGCTATAATTTAATGGTTATCTACAACAGGATTGAGGTTACATCAATACTAGTTTAACAAATTCATATTGGGCCAATTCAAAGGAACAAATTAAGCTAATTCTATGATATGTCTATGGTAGGTGGGAGGACACTGTAAATCCACATGAAGATGGGGAGAACATGCAAACACTACACATTCAGAGTCCAATGTTAGGATCGAACCAGGGATGACCACTCGTGCCATCATGACGGCCATACACAAAGATAAAATCAACAAAATTTAAACGTTTGATGTAAAACTGAAACACACACATGGATTGGTGCTAAAAATATTCCTTTTTCTTAAAAAAAAGTCTTTAGTTGGTAATCTACCACAGTACACAAGACCTGGTGATAGTCCAGATTTGACCCCTATAGACAATGTTTGTCTCACATTAAACACAATAACCATCATATCACTATTTAAGAAACGTAGTTGCACGCATTTACCAGTGGCTCTCCATACAGCGCTTTAGAGAGAATGCTAAAAACTTCCTGTAGGCTTCCATCCAGCACCATTTTCTGCAGCCCAGTCCTGAAACTGTCCTCGCCATTTCCCAGCTCCTCACTCAACACTACGAACACACACAAGGCACTAATGATAAGTCCAACATTTTAATCGTTTCCCAACATTTCATCTTAGGTACAACTGACACATTGGGAAATTTTCACTCACCGTGCCTACAGTCCTCATCAGCTTGGTCATATTCCTTCTGTAAAATTGAGAGCGACCATAAGTTAAAATCTGGGTAAGAGCATCATGAGAAAGGTTGTACAAATCACTGATCACTGACTAATTAATGTTGAAATTTCTCACAGCTGCTCTATTTCCATGTTCTATTATGTACCTTATAGCCTTGAGTTTGAAATCCACTTCATAAGCACGTCTCTTAACAGGCGCCATTTTGAGTTCACAACAAACACCCTGACTATGGTTACCGTAATGCTCCTAAAATCTGTCAAGCACTTCAGCTTCGTTGCTTACCAGAGCCATTCTATAATATTTTGACAGATTTTTGAGCACCGTGTACCACATAAAATCGGTCAGTGCACAACCAGAATCCATACATAAGGCACCGGATTATAAGGTGAACTGTCAATTTTTGATCAAATTAAAGGATTTTAAGTGCGCCTTACAGTGCGGAAAATATAGTAATTTATCAGGAATATGTCAAATTTATTAAATTGTGATAAAACTCATTATCCACGAACCCATAACGATTCATTAATTTCAGAAATATGAAAGTACATACTGTGTATACTTAAATTAAAAAGCATTGGGGTGTAACGATACACTCCGCCCACAATCTGATTCGTTCACAATTCAACGTTCTTACAATTTTTTATTTATGAAGTGTAAATACTAAAAACCGACGCACATTTTCTTGAACAAGTTATTAAAAAATAGTCCCTGCAGTCGAAACAAATTACTTGAAACAAAAACTGTAAATAAAAACGTTCTATCATAGCTTCACTCTATTTAAATAATTGAAATTATTTTTCATTTCTGAACAATTTGTGTACTTTTTGTTTTAAAAAAAGTTTAATTGAACAGACTAAAAATTATTTTAAAAAGGAGTTTTAAATGTGCATCTCCCCTCTCTTTAAAAAAAATGCAATTGCATTTTCTAAGGTATTTCTGTAAACCTACTGCTTATACCTAAAAGGAGGATGGGTCCCTTTTTGAGTCTTGGTCCTTCCAATGTTTCTTCCTATTAACGTTTAGGGAGTTTTTCCTTCCCACTGTTGCTTAAATTTGGAATAACACAAGTTGTAAAGCTGCTTTGAAACAATGCTCCATTGTAAAAGTGCTATACAAATAAATTTGACTTTGATTAGATGATGTAATAAACAGAATGCATGTCACAATGCACAATATGACATTTTTGCATCATGATGCATCATTACACCCCTAAAACGTAATGCTGTGTACCTCAGTGAGAGTGTCATTAAAATCACTCCTTTAGTCAGTCAGAGGTACCTGGCTTTTCATTTTTTTCTGTTTCATGGCTCTGAGTAAGAACTGAGTTCTCCTGACACCCAGTCCAATTAAACAGTGCAGTGATTTGTTTTGAAGGCCTCTATGTGTAGTCTGAAAGCCTCACCGATTTTAATTTGCTTGTTAGAACAACTACAGCAAAAAGCAGCAGATAAAACGTCCCCTGATGTAACTGAAATTATCACAGTAGCACAGAGTTTGATGAAAAACTGTAGGTAGTTCTGCCCATAACTGTTCCAATGGGGAAGAGATTAAAACTGGTGTGGACAGAGTCCCTGTGCAGATAAGGCTTTTATTCCTATCAGCAGGGACTGAACAGCCAGCTTCTTCCTAATTTACTCCAGTAACTCTTATTGTCCACATAAGTGGGAGTTCTAAACAGCTGGAATGTTTTGGATGTTAAAGTTTTCTGTTTTGTGCATATTTTAAACATGTCGCTCATTACTAAAAGTCATTTAATATGGAAAAACAGAACACTTTTGTTATTAACACAATAATAAGAACCACAAATCCATGCACTAGCAGAACACGTTTTTAGAAAACATAAGCTCACCAGCTGAATCAGAGCTGCTATGCGGTAAAGTAGAGCTCGCTTCCGGAGGAGGGCCATGTTAGGGGTGGCTGGGCACTGCCCCATAGCCAGCAGGGCCTCCGAGCTGTGGGCCACCGCCTCCTCATACTCCTGCCTCACTAACGATCCAATGGCTTCTTCACATGACTTCTGTGGCCTCCTGTCCTCCATGACTCTGGGACAGAGCATCTGCAGAGACACAAGGTAGAAATTAGGCCTGGTTTATGATTCTAGCCAAAATGATGGTCGCTTCAAACAGACGTTTAGAAAACTCCTGCCACCTCCACATTCATTTGCTAGTAGCGACATGGCCATTTTAACGCAGTATAACGAGGTGACCGTATTTGAAGCATCCGTACAGCAGATCCTCAAAGGCAGAAAAGGCACTTGAACATTGCTCACCTTCACATGTACTGTACAAGTCATTTATTTATATAGCCTTTTTCAAAACGGAGCTCAAAGCAGCCTTTAAAGATATCTAAACCCAGAGCCCCTATCGAGTAAGCGACAGTGGCAAAGAAAAAGGCTCAAAAGTTTCCAAGGAAGAAACATATTTTTAAACAACCTCAATGATATATGTAAGCATTAAACCCAAAACACAGCTTTCAAATTATGCCGGTGCCAGGCAATTTTTCCACCTACTCCACCAATCTACGCCGTCTACTTTTTAATTTAAGTAGCGTAACTCATGTTTCCCACTAGGTGTCAGTCATAACTTATGATAAGGTGCCTGCTACTTTAGCATGCCGTCCTGCTACTCGAAAACAATTTGAAAGCCCTGCCAAAAAGTTAGATAATTAATACATTTACAGTGATAGTATAAATACACAGAGCTAAATATACAAATTAAAAATAATATTAATACATAATACAGCACAAACTATAATAAAGATAATACAGTAGCATAACAAAATAGAGATTAAAGAACTACAAAAAAAAACAATAATGCACAAAATAAATATACTAAAAACAGAATGAGTATTGCTATTATTTATAAACTAAACTAAATTTGAAAATGAGTACCCACAGGGAAGGAAGCCTTGCAGATATGGGAGAACAATTTTGGAAGACAGAGGCTAGGTCATGACTCAAACCCACTAACCACTGCACATCCTGATTAACATGAGTGAACAATTTAAAAGACTTTCAAGCTGAAACATGACTAGAACAATAAATTCAGTCTTTCAAAAAATATTTCACGTTATTTACACACTGGCCTTGACTTGCTGACTGAAATGGCTTTCAGTGTTATTTATATTTACGCTTATCCAGAGCGACTTACAACAGATATAATCTCACAATTGAAGCAGCTGAAGGACTTCGCTGTGCCACATGTAAATTCAGATACACAGAAAAGAGCGTTGTGTGCTGTTTAAATTCTACAAGGTTAGAGGTTAGATTATTCCAATACGCTATGATGAAAAGGACTCATACGCACTCGTAAGCCAAGGACTAAGGAAAAGGTAAGATTTGAAAACAAGAACAAGGTAGCCTAATGGTTAAGGTACTGGACTCTGGAACAGAAGGTCCAGGCTTCAAATCCCACCTTTGTCAAGCTGCGAAATAAATGCTTTGATATAAAGCCCCGTTTACACATAGACGGTAAGAGCTCCCGAAAGTGTCCTGGAAGAGTTTTTGGCTCCTCCTGGGCCGTCTTAGGGATCAAACGCCCTTGTTAATGCCGGCGCTAGGGGGCGTGGCTTAGTTCCGGCTTCACCGGGAACCGTCGAAAAAAATTATTCAACATGTTGAATAATTCCAGAAGCACTCCCGGAGAAGACGCATGACGATGGAGACAACGCGAACAACAGCGTTTCATACTTTTTAACCACCGTTTCATCCTTTCCCTTCCTGTAGTGCCGCAGTTTACACCGCCGTTATTCAGCGACCGGCGTTGTATCCCTAATCAACGGTGCACAGAATGACGATAGAGCCATCACCAGCATACACAATGGCAGTAAAACCGGCTGTGCTAGCGGACAGTACTCCGTTCTATACACCACCTGAATTAAAAACCCGTTTGACTGAAAAACGGCAGCAAAACACCGCCGTTCTCACCTGCGTCTTAACATGCGATTGTAAGGGATAGAACTGGGTATTAACCCCCGTTGCCTGAAGCGTGCCGGATGCTACAGCGTCAAAACATCGCTTTATTTTTTTGCTGTGTTTTATCCGCCTATTTACGGATAGTACGGTGGTCAAAACGCTGGTCAATTTGCATAAAGTGCTCCACCCCTTTTCCACCACGAAAACAGCCGGAACTACCACGAACTTCGGTCTACATACTACCCACCAACTAAACCGTCTATGTGTAAACGAAGCTTAAGACTGTATCAATTCTCGATAAAGGCGTCTGCTAAATGCCATAAATGCAAATGCAAATAAATGCTAAATGTATTGCTTCAATAATTCTGGACGTTAACGTGTTTTTAAAAGGTAACAGCTTTGAAACTATCGTTCATAAAACCGGAAGAATGTTGCCTGGTCTGATGAGTCTCGATTTCTGCTGTGACATTTAGATGGCCAGGTCAGAATTTAGAGCAAATGATACAGGAGATAATTTAATACGATTAAACTTAATACAATTGAGCGTCATTTAAACTCCACACTCTACCCGAGTATTGTTGCGTCCCACATTCATCCGTTCATGACCACACTGCACCATGTCACAAAGCTCAAACCATCTAAAACTGATTTATTGAACATGACAATGAGGTCACTGCAGCCAAATGATTATTATAAAATATAAATCAAGTTCACGCCATCTGCACAGATTCTCTTAACCGGCATGAAACATTTACGTTGCATGAACAGTCATTACACGTTGCTCGTCTAATGTCACTGGAAATCCAGTGTGAACTGATTACACTCAGCCGACGTCTCTATTTTTGATGTTCAGTACTTAATCACATTCTAAGGATCCAATAGTTGTCTCTCATTTCCTTAATCACATCCTCCGCTATTTAAATCCCTTGTCCAAGGTTTGTTTGTGTGCAGATTTTAAGGCATTGTTCCTTGTGGTTTGTTTGCATGGTGGTCTGCTTTAGTTTCTATTTTCACTTCCCCATGTTGTGGCTCTGTGTGTGTGTGTGTGTGTGTGTGTGTGTGTGTGTGTGTGTGTGTGTGTGTGTGTGTTGTTTAATAAAGTACTTCTGTTTTTATGCTCTCAGCATGTCTCTCCTCACTTTGTCAAACTGAGCCACAATATTTTTGATGTTGCTCATACAATATACGCCTGCACTGCCTGGTAGAGGTTTGCAAAAAAACATTTATTTACTTTCTGGTTTTTATTACAAGTAAAATTATTTTTCTGTGTTATATTTTGACAGGCCTATGTAACTAAAATAAATTAACTCAATAAACTGAGCATTTCTACAAAAATTAACGCATCTCTAACAGAGAGTAGACAAAAACTAAGGCCAAACTTATGAGTATTTTATTCCCACTTTTGAGATTCAGGTCAAGTCTCATTTTGTGGCATACAGGAACAACTGCACAAATCATTTTCCCCCTTTACCAAAAAAATTAGGTCACAGCTGTAATCTCCAGCTGGAGAGCGGCAGCACAGCTATGCCAATCCAACCAGTTTTGCGTGGTTTATGGTTTGAATCGGGAGAAAGCAAAAACCCATAGCACAGAATTTAATGAAGTCCAAGTTTTAATTCAATACCGAGAGGTCCTGTGAGAGTTAGCTGGGGCATAAACGGCAATGAAATTAAGACATTTCAGTACAGATTCTCTGACTCCAACATAAGATCTAAGGATTTCACCACAACAGGATATTGTGACAATCATGAGTCATGGCCACACACAATACATAAGACGAAACAAACATGACCAAAAGCACAAAACAGGATGAATTACTTCCCAAAAAGTGAAACAAACAGACCAAACCACAATTAAACACCAAACCTAAGATTAAACTGATTAAAAATTTTTGAAACATTTAAAGACACAAATAAAGTAAGTAAAGAAATTATTTTTATTTCTTTGTCTCACATTTTTGCACTGCTTTTGATTTTAAGGTTGCAGTACTTAACCACAGAGCTCTCAGCAGTGTCTCCAGCCAGGACTGGCATCAAATGTAGACACGACTGACTGCATCAGAGGGATTGTAGGCTTGGGAATCACCGACTGGTGCTGCAACAGCAACCCCTACCCAACCGTGTGATGAATTGGCATCTTGCCTGGGTTGAGGTTGCTGACCATCCCTCAACTGAATTTCTCACTCATACCCAGCCAATCGTCTCTGCATGCATCACCCAACCTGACTGTAAGAATTTTTGGTCCAAAAGCAACCTAGTGCAAACTAAGACTTAAACGCACAGTAAACACTAATGAATGCATCAAGTCCATAAATGTTAATATGTAAAGTAAAGGGATATAAATAGTGTCATATTTTTCCAAGAATTCACTCAGACCAGACAAGTCAGAACTGTGCACTTGGCCTGCAGCTTAGAAGTTAATCTGTGGCTTAAATCTCTGCGGGTATGAACTCGACTACTCAAAGCTCAAGAAGCACCTAACAAAGGGATCAGCCTCCAATGTCTGTCTGCTGGGGCTGTAGAAAACTTTATCTGCCAGTACAAAACTGCTACTAAATTGGGGTCCACAGAGTCAAAACTGTATTGCGGTGCGAAGTCATTTAATCATTCAGCAGACACCCTAATCCAGAGCAATTGTAGGTTAAGGACCTTGCTGAAAGACCCACCGGCAGCAATTTTGGTTGGTAGGTAGGTTTTGAACCCTGGACCTTCTGGTCCATAGCCTGGTAAAATAACTAGCAGGCCACCACAGTATCAGCTGTAAACATCTGAGCCATAGATGCCACACAGCTAACAATACACCAACATTACTCAGTGCTGCCCTCTAGAGACGTTACAGTACCGAGTAATAAAACTAAACTTTTACGTTTACATCACATCTCCATGAATGCATGTAAATGCATGTTATTAAACCAATAAAATTCCAAATTGGGGAGACCTTTAGAACTAAATTGTATGCCAAAATAACAGTCTTATATGGACTGGTTTACATGATGCCGTGTTAGATGGAACTAGTTTGGTTTCTGTGCAAACAACAGGCACAATGTAAACAGACAAACCAAAAAAAAAACCTGTTTAACCTCCTCAGAAAGGAAGCACCCCAAAAAGTATTTAAACACCAGACAGCACAGTGACAGTACTAAATCAATCAACAATGGCAAAGGGATTTGAAAGAACATTCATACTGTGATGTTTAACCTGGCCAAGGATTTGATGCTAGTTTTAAACTGGTTTGTTTAAAAAACAAAAAACAATTGGTTCTTGTTACTACTTAGCAAGTAACTTAATAGTCATTCATGGTCTATTCACACTTCAAAATCAAATCAGATCAGTTTTTTTTATATTATTATAGTGATATTATTCATGGACACCTAGAACACAGTGCTGATATTTACAATCTCAGTTATCTCAAGTGCTCCAAGTCTTTTACAGAGCAATGTTTTAGTATTAGATAAATTAGTTGGGTTGTTGATTTCAGATCTTAAAAACTAACATAAAAATGATCATAACATTGTGACATGACATTCCTGCCAGATCATCTCCTCTACCTTCAAACAGCCAGCTCACTTATAAATCAAATCTGTTAAATGCTAAAATATATTTAATGGTGACTAGTCTAGATATTTTGCAAAAACTTGGCAATTAATGGGGACAGAGTGCTCGAGGCTTTGGAGGACATCTCCAAGGACTTCCAATCTGAAGTTTGCAAAGAAGACCTGTCCCTACCAAGCTTTCCCTGACGAGTGCTTGAACAAACCCCTTTACAACATATCAGCTTGATTTGAAGGTTTCTTAAATTAAGTAAATTTGAACTTGAGCTAAAAGCAATGTTAGTGTCTGGCCTAGAAAAATCTGAGGAATTGCATTCCACAACAAGCGAGTGCGTATCAGCACAGTGTAGCAAAAGCTGGCGGCCTCTTTGTCTCCCACTAACCTCCAGTCGGTGAGCTAATTTATATTTGGGGAATTGTTGTAAGATCACAGTTAAAATTGTTGATGCTTGAAAGTGGATCAACACTGAACAGGGCATGAAACGATCCATAGAATCCAAACAAAAATCTGACAAACAGGGCCTCGCTTGCCAGGTACAGTTCCGTAAACACTATAATTTTCATGCTTAAATAATGGAAGAACATCAACTAACATTAAAGATCCCATGGAGTGGTCTTATTGGGGTGTCAGTTATCGATCTGATTGGGTTAATTAAGTGCCACAGCAATAA
>JAVSBU010229662.1:0-11897 GCA_033118015.1 Loricariichthys derbyi
ACACACACACACACACACACACACACACACACACACACACACACACACACACACACACACACACACACATCTCAGTTCCCAATAAACCCACCTGTATTGACATTCATTATTCATGAAAGCACCTTATCAGTAATCTACAATTTTCTATAGAGACTGTAGTAAAAATAAATGCGAGTGAGTGGGTTTCTGTATGGCAGGTGCATTTCAGTAGCAGCAGTATCGTGGTGTGAGTTCCTCAACGTTTCCAATATTATTAGGCTTCACTCCCTGTGGGGCCATAAATACACAAGCATGCCGACTTGGAGAATTTTACTGTTCTGTTGCATCTGCTGTATTTTTTCTTTCAAATCGGGATTTTTACGAAAATGTCAAGGGGAGATTGGAAGAGCTAGCGTTAGGTCCCAGGGAGAAAATTAATCTTTTAAATAAAGTGTTCCAGAAGTCGGTGCAGCTCTGACTGCAGTGAAAGATGTGTTGAATCATGGCTTCGTGTTTCAGCCTGAGTAAGAAATCAGTTTAATGATGAACAAGCTGTTGATGCAAATCTGTGACGGTTGTAATCGTTTCCATCCATTTCATGTGTACTAATGGATTCATCCTTCTAAAGATGGGCAAATTGACATTTATATGAAGAATGTATTGTGCCTGAGAATGAAACAAACCATTCTCCAGTCTATATATGTGTTAGAATGAAGATCAGATCCATTAGATTAGATGCAATCGCACATCAGTTTCTTTCATTTGTATTCGATCTGTCTGGTAAGTCTGAGCCATGAGTCATTTTTTAAAGTTCTTTTATATTACCTGCACTGATAGGCATGCTTTACCATATTTGCCTTGTCAAACAACTCAGCTCACTTCAAACACGCACACATGCCAGCTTATCACCACCCGGCCCCTTTGCAACCCTCACTAAAGCATCCGCACCCGCCACAATGCTACGCTGACTGAGGATCAATCAGTGTGGCAATAACTCGAAAACAGACAATCTGACACTAAGTGACTGCTTTGTATTCAGAGCACGACGAGGCGAACTGGAATTGCTTGGCCCGAGAGTGGGGAGAAGGAAACAAATCAAAAGTTCTTCAGTTTTGTTTCTTGAACGACAACCTTCAATGGTACAAGATACTACCAAGATTAAAGTCTGCAGTCGGCCGCTTGAAATCTTTTTACCCACATCATCATCAATGCCTATTTGTGACAGAAGCAAGGTTATAATGATATTAGTCAAAGACATTCATGCTGGGACACTTTAAAGATACTGATTAACCCAACTCATGTCTATGGAATGTGGGAGGAAATGTCCATAACTCAACCATATAACATATCACCCAAGAAAGAATTTGCTAAAATAGAAGGTGTAATACACAGGCAACGATACGTTTAACCTTAACTGGAGCAACATGTCGCTTCCACAACCAACTTGGATGACGCTGGAGATCTTTTGAGTGAGGCTAATCAGAAAAAAGGTTGGAATCTGGCAACAATGGAAAAAGGTCAAGTGGTCTAATGAGTCCAGATCGACCCTCTCCTGGGGTGATGGGTGCGTCAGGGTGAGAGGGGAAGGGCATGGAGTGAAGGAGGCAGCACTACGATCTGGGGTACCTTCAGTTAGTCAGGTCCAGCAATGGATTTCTTTTTGCTTGAATGCACAGGCAAACTGATGGGCAACTACGCCAAGGCTGAAATTGTGAAAGAGTTGAAAGTCAGGAATGTTCTGGAGAAGGCTTTACATCATCAGTACAAGATCTTGGGCAAAATTAATGTAGCTCTGGATGAAAATAAATGCTGTGATCCTGCAGAATTCTGTGCTTTAATCAAAGCTAAATGTGATTTGATGAAATATTAGAGTGCGGCTATTTTTGGCCAGGCATGGTCTGAGGTTTTACACAGCCATTAATTAAAAACTCTGGCAGTTGTTTTTTTGGTGAGGCTCACGATTTATTACTGACTTATCAGAAGTGGCATCGATCACACCTGTGAGAACAGACACAAAGCGTAAACAAAGTGACCCTTTCGATCATGCCTATTCTTTTCTTTCTGCCAATTTTATCTACATCCTGGTGCCAAGAGTAATTGTGGGAAAGCCCCTCTAGGAATGGCAGCGTGTGGCATTTTTGGGGATTAATCAGGGTGTGGATTTGGGGCTCCCGTCTTTCCCATTTTTCTCTGTCTCTCCTCTGTTCTGTTTCTGGAGAGGGCAGGAAACAGGAAGGCTGCAGCTCGACGACAGCATGGGGGTGACGGGAAGGGGAATCGGTGACAGGCCAGGCCTGCTCTGATCACTTCCATATGCTGGTATGGTTTTCGAATCAAACAAATATTCCTCCTTTCTTAAAACACTGGGCGAGCAGAAGTAGCAGCAGCAGCAGCAGCAGCGAGAACCCGGGGAGATATAAACAGCATACGCAGATTCGATCTTTCACTGAGCACCTGTGTGTGGGGATTACTGGGAGCTTGCCAAAAAGATTTCTGTTTCTCTGCCACATCCTCGGAGGAAAGATGACACGTTTTTCCTCCTCTCCTCCTAGACGTCCGCCCATCTATTCCACCTGTGCTTGTCGGCCCCCTTTCCTCTCGACCATCTGTTTTCTCCTTCTCGCTTTGATAGCACCACAGTCAACCTTCTTCGTATCAAAACTTAAAGGTTTTCATCTTTTAATCTTCAAATTAAATCTCATTTTTCCCTGGTAGGGTGGTACGGTGGGTAGTCTTGATGTGGTGCAGCTCCCTGGCCCTGACGACTAGAGTTAAGTGATCATCTGCCTGTGAAGTTTGGCATGTTCTTCAAGTGTCCATTACTGTGAAGGTGTAGCGGTTAAGGGACTGGACTTTGGACCACACTGTCCTGGGTTCAAGCCCAGCATTGCCAAGCTTTAAGATTATATATGGATAAAGTCATCTGCTCAATGTAATATTGTGCCAGCAGAAAGTCCCCACAATTATAGAGATACAAAAGAGTGTGTTGGAATAACTGATAATGATTCCATGCCCTTAAAAGTGCTGCCTTTCTGAGCTAAATATTTGGTTCATCTATGGTAAAAAATTCAACCTGGGAAGAAGTGAAAGAACGGTTTAAATTCAGCCCCCTCTTTGGACGTGCTGTGTAGTGTTTCCTGTGCTGTGCTCAGTGGCGTGTCTGGGAAAGACCTGTGGGAAGGTGTGTGTCCTCGCTTCATTCATTCAGAGAGTCATTCAGGGGCTGCGTCTCTTTGACCTTTTCACTGTAACAGCCTCATTACCGCCTTCACTAAGGCTCCCGACTATAGCAGGCGTGCTTATTTGGGACCCCGTCCATGGGATCTGGTGTCTGCTTTGGCCTTCAATGCTTTTAAAATGGGACCGGAGGAAGAGGGTGGAGGTCCAGACCTGAATTTCTTATTGTCGGTTCAATATTGATGAGTTCTAACACTTAACTTTGTACCACCAGGGGCACTGTTGCAGTAGTGGATTCTCTGGCTGCTAAGCAGCAGCGATTCCTGGCGATTTGGGAAAAAAGCCTGTTAAACACTAAATAGATGAAGATTTAACCCTAAAACGGGCATTATTCTGCCATGGATGAGAAATGAACAAATTACGGTGATACCTCAGTACTCGTTGTAAATCAGTTCCAGAAGCACGTCGAGTTTCGAAATTCAATTAATCAGTTCCAGACCTACAAAAATAATGCCATATCTACAGTGTGTAAGGCATAATTTGCATTAATTAAATACTATACATGTATATACACAGATATAAATAAAAAATACAATAATTAGATCACATATATTGAAATTTAACCTCACCTCCACACACCAATCTTGTGTTTTGCTGTTATCTTCTTAATCATTGTTTTCACAGTTTTCCTTTTTCGCTTGGCTGTTATCAATAACCTTCTCAGTACCCACGTTTTTATTTATTTAATTAATTAATTTATTGCAGTTTATAGCCATTTAGATTCTGTGCACATTTATCTCCTGGTCGTATTCTCTCGCTTTCTCCTCCTCTTGTCCTGGTCCTCTTCTCCCTCCTAGTCTGCATTCTGACAGCTCTATCACTTCATGAATACCGGTTTGTTTGTTGCACTAATTTGTTCAAACTCCATTTTTAATATTGTCTTCACGCACTTAGACACACGTGAAACGATTCCTTTGAGGAACGATCAACAATGGTGATCTATCGAAATCTGATCTTCACAGCATGCTTTTGTGGAAGAGGATCGTGAGGGCCTCAGAAATTCTTGATGCTCAGCGAGCTGGAACATGGTTACAAAGCCATCTCTAAAGAGTTTGGACACCAATCCACTGTTAAAATGATTGTGTACAAATGGAGAAATCAAGAGCATTATTACTCTCAACAGGAGATCTCAACAAGAAAGATATCTCCAAGAGCGGTTGTAACAGTCCATGTGTACACAAATTAACCCAGGGTAACTTCTAAGCAACTGAAGATCTCCCTCACAATGGCTAATGTGAATGATCACAAGTCCACCATCAGGAGAAGAAAGAACATTGCTGCCTGTCCGAAAAAAGTTTTTTCAGTCTGCAGGACGGAAAAAGCTGAATTCCAGCATAAGAACCTTCTGTGAAACATGGTGGTGGTAGTATCATGGTTTGGTGTTTTTGCTGCATCCGGGCCAGGACAGCTCGCCATCGTTGAAGGAACAACGAATTCTGAATTATAGCAGCAAGTTCTAAAGATTAAAAAGACCACAGAATCTATTTGGGGATGTCTAAACGGTGCAGTGCACTTTTCACTCTTCAGCTCGGGTTTATTGTTTTATTTATATCACCCCACAGTTACATGAACGGTCTTGTTTATAACTGTTCAATGTGTAGCCAATGTAACGTCTGGCGTCTCGTAGTTGGACCATCCATGCAAGAGATTGAGAAACCCCAGAGTTTATTTTGGTTACTGTGCTATGAATGATATAGTTTTGCTCCATTCTCTTTCAGGAGGTCTGTGTGACTGAGAGAGGGGCGGAAGAGAACTGGGAGGAAGGAACTAGATTAATCCGTGAGGTGGTTTTCCATCAAAAGTTCCCAGGTTACCGTGGTAATCAGGATGGCTGATGTTCTTCCATCTGTCCAGGTTTAAAAATAACTGAACTGAATCGTTCGGCTAACAGACCCAGGTCCTTAAATACATCTGTGTGAACGAAAGAAAGAAAAAGAAAAAGAGAGCGAGCTGGATTCGGCAATGACTGATGAGTGTGTGGGGTCAGGTTTATATATCACTGCGAGGACCGAACGGATCGAAAGCTCGAACATTTATTAGTTTGTGGATGTTTTTCAGGTCCTTATAAGGAACTTTGCCTACAAATACACCATAATGTCGCTTTAAGTTATGAGGTTATGGTTAAGCGTGGGTGTGTTTGTTTGCTATGCTATGCAAGTGATATGCATCGGTAGAAAGACAAACGTGTGTGTGTGTGTGTGTGTGTGTGTGTGTGTGTGTGTGTGTGTGTGTGTGTGCATGAACAGCAATGTGGCCTGGGACTTTGCAGGCAGTATAATATCTCTGCTCGTTTGGTTTTCTCATTTTTACTGATGGATCTTCTGCGATTTACCTTAAGGTGCCGTCCCAGCCAAAAATGGAAGGTTGGTTAGCGATCGTATGCTTTCTGGGAAACTCTCAGGCCTCCACAGGCCGATCTTCAACGCTACCAAAATGACAACCGTGTGTCTGAGATTTTACTACTGGGTCTGTTCAGTGCAAATACGTGCATGCCTACCGATCGGGATACTGATGATCGTAGAAATGTAAAAAGGGCAGTTGTTTTGCTGTTTTTATTTTGCTGTTTTGCTGCGGATAATGTTTCTACGTGTACTGTGACCCTTCACGGTGACACGCAACACAACTACCTCACTAAAACAGAGTGGTGATAAACTTTTATTACTGACATTGCTGAACGTCAGCACTGTTAAAGCAGTGAATCATGTCCTCAATCAGCAAAACTTTCAAAGATTCACCATTCCAGTTTAAGCCCTGGCTAATAAACAGAAATGGATCATCTTTAAGAGATAGCAACATTACCGTACTAAAAACCCAACATATAATTACTGCTTACAGAGAGATTCTAACAGCAGCAGGTTGACTTATTTGGGACTTATGTCCCAAAGCGTTGGGACACACCTCTTAATCATTGACTTCAGGTATCTCAATCAGTCCCGTTGTCACAGGTCTATAAAATCGAGCACTAAGCCATGCAGTCTGCCTTTATAACTGAGACGACCAGTCGTCCTAAAGGCTGACTGAAGCTGAGTGTGATACTGTAACAGGACAAATGTCTTCCCTCATAGATATAGCTTTGGTAAGATAACAGAGAAATATAATTTTCTTTCTCATTTCAAATGGTGAGTGTTACATTTATTCTGGACCAAATGAACTAAAAGAGTTGTGGATGCCTGTCAGGCCTGAAAACGGTTACAAAACCCTCTCTATAGAGTCTGCACTCTACCATTTGACAGTCAGAGATTGTGTGCAAATGGATGAAATTCAAGGCCGTTGTTAATCCCCCCAGAAGCAGCTGAAAAATAAAGATCACTCCAAGGGTAACTTCTAAGCACCTAAAAGACAAGCCAGAAGGTTATCGGAAAATGTTTTGTGGCTGGACGAGACCAAAATAGCATTTTTTGGTTTAAATGTCTGAAGAAAGGAAAAGGCTTCATTTCCAGGAATAAGAGTTCAACAGGAAACATGGTGGTGGTAGTGTCATGCTGTTTTGCTGCATCTGGGCCACAACAACTCTTCTTCTTTCATGGAACAACGACTTCTGAATTACAGCAGCAAGTTCTAAAGGAAAGTGCTCAGGATATCTGTCCAGCAAGACAACAAACCAACCGAACTGAAACAAGTAACTGATTTTACTTTATCGGCGTACATTAGGCTGCATTCCTAAGCCCGAGCTCTGAATAGTAAATGACGCAGCATCTTTCCCTCTGACTCAGTCTGCAGGGATTAGAGTGAGCAGCTTCAATTTTAACCGAGTAAAAATATCCCAAAAAGGCCTACTAAAGGACAATAACAAATTTTTACTCACACACATGGAGGTGGATTAATGTCACGTTGAAGTCGATTCACTTTCATGATTAGATATACAGGGAGTCGGGGTAATTTTATCTTTTGCAGGTGCTACTCTTTGATGAGGTTTCCATCTGGATCAGCCATGTCAGTGTTCTTCTCTCTGCTTCCCTGAAAAAATTCCAAAAATGACCAAATTATACACCGTTTTTTCTTCGGGAGACAGTGGGTATATTGGTTTAAGGATGTTAGAAATGCAGTTACCAGGAAAAAGATGAAGAGGAAGGTCAAAGAGGAGATATATGGAGGCAGTTAGAGAGGACATGGAAGTAGTTGGTGTGAGGACAGAGGATGCTGAGGACAGAGTGAGATGGTGGAGGATGACTCACTGTGGAGACCCCTGAAAAGGGAAAAGCCGAAAGAAGAAGAAGAAGAAGACACACTGTTTTTTCTTCACTACAGCTGTGTGACCATACATCTCAATGTGCTCTACACAACCAGCATCTGAAATCCAAGAGGAGAAGTATCTAAACAGGATCAGAAAAGGCCAAGATCGGTACCTAGAAACACAAGCAACAAATACAATAGGAATCATTCTTAAATGAGCATAGAAAGCATCAGGAGCATTCGACGAGCATAAAGCATGAAGCTAAGCCTCTGACGTGACGTGTAGAGCGATCAGACATACAGAGACAAAAACACAATGGTTCAAATGGAATAATTTACTTTGTCCGTCCTAAACTTTCTCCTGCATTCTTTGTACGCCATTAGGGCATTAGCAGAAGAAAGAAAATCATGCAACAAATCCCATTTCAACATACCAAGCTCCACTAATCCTAGTGTGAGGAGTGATTGTGGAACTGTGTGAAGAGGAGAAGTCTTTGAGAATCCAGTGTCGGGCTTCGTCAGCAAGTTACGGCTACGATGAAAGATTGAAAGCAGCGACTTGGCTTAAACGAAGGATGTTGTTTTCATCACAAGATCATCTGAGGAGAATAGAATGTGGTGTAAAAGCATAAATAGTGTATAGTTAGTGTATAAGCTTTTTCTCCATGTTAGGTCCTGTAGCTGGAGGTTGAATGAAGTCGGTTCCTCTCTTGGGACGGTGATGAAATTCTTTAAAGCTTAGGAATTTGTGGTATCTTTTATTAATGATATAGATGACTGCTGGATTTGTGTTGGACATGGATCCCTCATTCTCTCTTAAACCAATGATAGTAAGCGAGAGCTTCTCCTGAGATCTTATGAGATAAAGTTTTTGGAGACCATAAAAGACAGAGCTGAATTCAACAAGCTCAGATTTGGAGTCAATACATCCCGAATCGATTCATTCAAATAATCTACGGTCAGCAAAAACCTGAAGCAATCTGATCTATGATAACTCACTTCTTAAGTCAAATTGCTTGTAAGCAGTTACAATATTTTATGAATACAGTAGTTCAGCACTATTGTCAATGCTACAGCCTTTATTTTAATTTCTAAAGTTTCTATATTTTTAGATTGTTATCGGTTAATCCCTATCGTAAACGGATTTAACTTGCAGGGCACAAACATTATATCATTCTTATATACCTGAACACAAAATGGTTTAGGTAATATGGGGGCACCCATGGCCAGCTTCAGGTCAATATGACCAACCCAAGCCTCTCCCGGAGAAGTGATGAGACCTGGGAGGTGAAAGCACCATTCCTGAAAGATGGCGCACAGATTTGGACACTGGGGAACCGCCAAACTGGAAGACGTTTCCATCCCGTTTCATTCCGTTCGCTCATATCAAGCAAAGCTGGACCAGGGATGCCCCTACGTTTTCAGGTTTATAGACATCACTAAGTAAGAAGTCTGGTTCTGTCGGACTCGACGTCCAGTAGTGTGTGTAGGAGGGGGTGTGTAACTGGAGCACTTAGTCTCATCACATCTTTAAAGGGCTCATTTGAGTCCCATGACCCTAAATGTCTGCTTCAGTGGCAAATTAAATTTTACTATTTCCCAGCTTGGATCTGGCACCTCTTTCTCATTCTGTGTTTCAGGGATGGAGGCAAAAGAATGACTGAATGAATGACTGTTTTACCCACAGTGTGTCTGGATTCGTAACGCATATCCTTTTTGGTTACTCACCAGCAAACTCACCAGCATTACATTTTAGTGATGTGTTCCCAGTTTCAGACTGTCTACCTGGCTTTACTGACGATGGCATTTTTCACGTCCATAGCTACGCACCGAGTGTAGTTAGATAAACATATCAAAGAGCAATGAGTGGAAAACAGATCAAACGAACCCTGAAAATGAGTGATGAGAGTGTTTGAGAAATTGCAGGATGAGAAGAGTCGCTTGGGCCCAGACGAATCCACAGATGTTTTAGAAGTGCTAATCTAATCATTCTGCCAGGACTCGCTTCTCCCAAATTTCTTCAGCTCTCAATTATTTTTCCCTTTCTTTCCCAGGGTTCTTTTGGACGGCATAAAACACTTTTTTAATATTCCTCGGGTGCATCATGTTCTATTCTGGGTGATCAGCCACGCTTTTGCCTGTGATCATGTTTTTCGAGCACAGAAGACATGTGTGAATGCAATGAGCGAAAAAACAAGGGATGTATTTTTTTAAAGGCACTGAAAGAAAACACAGATGGAGAAAATAAGCCAGTTAATGGCATGAAAGCTATGGAGACCCCCTTGTTTTTACCTCTATGTTTATTGAGGTTTGCTGGTTGGCGTCTCTGCCTAAAGAAAAAAAATATTATAGCGGTACGGGTTATGATCTTTGTAAAACGGCAAAGAAAGGTATCCTGCAGCATCGAAGGAAATATAATCTGAAACCGTGTCGGATGCTGGTCTCCTTAGGAAAATTTTAATATCCGTTTACTCCTTTCTTCCTTTCCCCCGTGCCTTTCACCAATAAGGAGTGGGAAGTCTGTGTAATACAGTAGCCGCATTGAAATCTTGCATAGCTAGGCCAAATGCAGAGGAAGTCCATGTTCAGGAACGAATGTTACATTACCAAACGTTTTGGAAAAAAATTCAACACTGCCGATTGAACCCTCGACTTCTTACCTGGGACCACCCAAGTTGGCGGCCGTTAAACAGACTAATGCTAAAAGCTACGGCCTTAACGAGAAGACCACCTGCTCCTGGCTGGCTGTGCTCTTTTTGTTTACAAAGACGTTACCCTCTTATCAATCCTCGCCCCCTGTCCTCATAGCATGTTGAATGCAAATGACAAAAAATTAAACGCTATGATGAGTCCACCCCCCCCCCCCCTCCCCCATGCATGCCATTCCTCTGTGTTTCAAAACATCTGGAGAAAAAGCGTTGCTGTCGGAGGAGTAAACGGCTGAACAGCTGTTGCCCCTCTCCCTATCTCTCCGTCTTTCTTTTTGTGTGTCTCGAAAAAGCCTCACCCTGAGAGTAACGACAGGTGAAATTATCACACGAGGACCGGCGTGACCTGATCGTGAGTCTTTGTGAGGCTGTGTGAGACACACGGATCGTCCAGGGCCTGCTAAGCGTTTCACCCACTCAGACTCAACAGCAGAATCAACGCTTCCTGAAGCCCAGGCTTTCCATTAAAGCACAGCTTCCACTACTTGGCAACGAAAAGCCATATACACTGACATGTCATCTCGTTACAAACAGACTGCTCGGTCCAGAGTGGTCGGAGCGAGGACTAATTTAAGAACGAGAGAGAGCAGGAGGGGAGGAGAGAAGGACGAATGCGATTTCCAGGCGAGAACGGATGGCGTTCAAATGGTGATACACCTGTACAAACATAATTTTTCATTCTAAGGAAAGGAGCAATTGGAGAGGAAGGACTGAAAGCTTTGGCTCCTACTCATGCTGGCAAGTCTTATTACTGTTTTACCATGCACCACTATTATTACTACTATTTTTGCCATGACTACGGCTACTGCTAATACTACAACTATTACTGCCAGGGCCGTCGATGCGGGTGGGGGAGTGGGGGGAAACCAGGTCTGTTGTCCCAGGCTTCAGGCTCAGAGGAACCCATAAATGAGTCCTATTAATTTATTTTATATTTTAATTATTTCATTTTTAATATAATCTCAGATTGTTTCATTAATATCAAATTTTGCATGGAAAAGCAGCTCAATAACTAAAAAGTATTTATTTTTTTACCTATCTACATATTTTCCTTTAACTGAGTACACCACCACGTTAGACAGAAAAATGGTTTGATCCTGCGGGAATTTTTTGAAAAGCAAGGAAGATCTTAGAGGTGAAAGAAAGTATATGAAATGGTTTTTTTATAAGCGAGCAGGAAGGGACAGCAGGGCTTGACTCCGGTGAGCCCAGAGATTACAGTAAATAAATAACAACCGCTAACGTTGTAGCACCGTAAAGTTTAAAACCCGATACGTTTGTGGTGAAGAGACACAACTCTTAAACACTGACTGTAACAGCCCAGAAGAGCATTAGAATTATTAGAAATAATTATTTATTTATAATTAAATAATAATAATGGATAAGAATTAAATATTAATATTAATAATTATATTAATATTAATATTAATAAAATAATATCAATAATAATAATAATAATTGTTATTATTATTATTATTATTATTATTATTATTAATATGTTATTATTTATTTATTTATTTATTTATAATTATTACTAAAATAATCTAGAAAATTTGGGGCGGGGCCCATACATCATAGACTCCATAAAGTAACAGGACAGTCTACCTCTGGATCCTAAGGGAGGACAATGATCCAAAACATGTTCAAAAGGGTGCCTCTGTATCTCCAACCTTAGAATATCTTATAAAAGAATGAGCGCTGTTTTACCGGGGAAGGAAACTCATACAAAGTATTAAATACAGTGCATAATGCAATGTGAATTCTGAGGGCTGTAGGCAGTGTTGACGTGCTTATATATAT
>JAVSBU010229772.1:0-19145 GCA_033118015.1 Loricariichthys derbyi
GTGGTGAGAACAGGGAACAGGTGGAAGATAATTTGAAGAGGTGGAGATATGCACTTGAAAGAAGAGGAATGAAAGTCGGCTGTAACAAAACAGAATACAGTGGTACCTTCGTATGAGCAGCCCAGCATACGAATTTAAGATACGAGCTGCGACTCTGTCCATGTTTTTTTTTTTTTTTTATAGATTTAGAGTGAAATTCCTGAGTCAATTTGGGAAGTTGCCACTAGTTGGCGCATGACTCCAGAATCGGCAGCACAACACTAGCCAGTGGTAAGAAGAAGAGAATGATGTCGATAGAAGTAAAGCAAGAAATACAGTAATAGAAAAAAACGTGATGTACGAGTGATTGAACTGGCACGACTGCAATACATCTACAATTTGTACCATCCTTAAACAAAAGGCTGCCGTCAAAAGTTTTTGTTACGTGTTTATAGTGCCTGCGTCCCTCTTCCTCCTTCTCCTCCTCTATTCACCTCCGTTAACCACACTCGTTTGTATCCAGGATAAAAACACAGAATTTCCCTTGTCAGAATGTAATCGTGAGTTTTGCTAGAGTTGGGCCGTGCTCGTGCAATATCTATTGTTTAGTGTAAGGTGATCAAAAGAACTGTCTAAAATGAGTTTTATTGCTTTGATGTTCCAATAAAATCAAGCGTGTTTAATGCAAGTTTTAAGTCTTGGCTCACTCATACACAGTAAGGTGAACATTGTGGATAACCAATATGTGGCGCGCTCTCCAGCACGACACAAGAAATTCCATGTCTATCTGCACAGCACAGGTAAAGGCGATTATTACAGCTATCTCACCAATAAATGAGACATTTCGTTTTATTTCTTGATATATCTGGGCTACTTGCTGTATCAGACTTCTACATAAATTACTACACTTGTGTAAGGGAAATGTTAAAATTATTTTATTCAAGCGTGGAAGAAAAACAGAAATGTAATATTGTACATAAAATAAGAGGGGTTTTCCTTTGCTCCGATGATCCCATTACAGTACTTAAGAAGCAAATCTGTTTATTTTACATTTGTTGCTGATTATTGTGTTTATTTGCAAGATTCACTAGATTTATTTTTGCAATTAAAATCTTTCAAATAAACAGCCAAGAAATGGTTCAAAAGTTTTTCAAAACTTTCAAATTTGAAACTGTTTCTTTATTGATAGATTTGGTAGGTGTTTTTTGAAATATTTTAATTGCAAAAATAAGTCTAGTGAGTCTTACAAAGAGCAACTATGTAAACCCCAGCCTTTGTAAAATTGGAGTCTGTGACTAAAAACTCTGGGACTTGTCTTTAGATATGAGATAGTGTTAGACTTTAGTCTATTAAAATATTATAATATTAAAATTATTTTCTATTTAAAGGAAACGTCTTTCAATTCTTCTGGCATATGGTTACTGTGAAATATCTTTGAAGCAGAGGACTGGATAGTGGCTCCAAAATGTTCAGCCCAGCGTGAGAGCCCTGGATCATAATGCTTCAATACAGAAGCAAATCCCTGTCAGTAAACTATGATAGTGTTTGTAATTCGTGTTGCTCTTAATTCTATGAGTAGATGAGCATAGTATCGACCCCAATAACGATTCTGGTATTAGGACATTCCTAAACAGAATATTAAACAGTCTTGAAAGACAGTAACTACTTTCAACTACAACGATAAGAGAGCTTTAACAGAACAAAAGCACAGATGCTTCTAAAATTCCTCTCAAGGACCAATAAATGGCAGCACAATTTTGTCCCATGAATAACACAAGGTCGTAAGTGACTTTTTTTTTTTTTTTTCCTTTTTTTTTTTACATTTTCAAAAAAGAGCCTTTGAAAGTCTGAAATTGCCTGAAAAATTATATGATAATTTTTTTTCCCAATTAACAAAAATGGTCACTTTAAATTATCAGGCAATTTCGGACTTTCAAAGGCTCTTTTCTGAAAATGTAAAAAAAATGTCACTTACACAATGTCTTGTGTTTCTCATGGGACGACATACTGAAAACTATCCTAATCACCACCATTGGGAGCATGGAGTCTCCGTAAAGGCTGTCTAGAAACAAAACTTTTTTTTTTGACCATTCCTGCCATTAAAACGGTTCCATGTATGAAAACAATCAAGAAAAGTTATGGAACAGCTACATTATGATATTTGGACATGTTGGAACTGTTGCATGTCACAGAACTATACAATCCTTTGGATGGGCAATTCTTTAGATATGGTAACATGCTTTATTTTATTCATCTGTGTATTTTATGTTTATATACAAGACCCTCCTAACAATGTGAGCTCCTGAAAATGTTGACTATTAGAAATGAGGTGTTCGTGTACTTTTGGTCATGGTGTACATCTCTTAATATGGAATCACTGAGGTATGGACACCTGCACTGTAGGACTGCTTATCTATATTTCTAACTATTATGATGTTGAATTGTAACTTTAGGAGACAGCAGGACAGGTGGAGATAAAAGCTTTGTCTCTTCTTTACAGGTATGTTGACTAGTATTGTTGTTAAAATCTTTAGCTATATATTTTTGGTTTAGTCTGCTTTTAGTCATTGTTCAGGTAAAGCTAGGCAATAAGTAATTGGCATTACATTTATTGAATAATATATTACTTTGGATCTCTGGTGACCCCTATATTACAGAAGGATGTAATGCTGCTTGAATCTGTTTCTTGCAGGCGAAAGTTTGTCATTTATAGGTACCCTGGGAAGTCACCAACTGAGATTGGAGAGGATGGGGGTGACTTACTGAAGGTATGACTTACTAAAACCATTAAGTGTGTTGTTGTTGTTGTTGTTGTTGTTTTAAAATTAATTTAATATTTTTTTAGCCGTCTGCTTTTGTATCCGGTCATGACCTGGACATTTTCTTTGCTCAAAAACTTCGTTTGGCTAAAAATGTGCTGTTTTTGACTACTTTTGGCCCAAGTTTATGTAAAAAATTCATGTAAAAACTGAACTGCTGCTTGAACTTTGTAAACAAGTGCTTGGCTTTTGACAAATTTTCCAGCTTAGTGAGGACTGTTGGTCTCTGTCAAGTACTACCATTATGATATAAAAGGTCAATGCATGAATGTATTTGTGATAAGCTAGAAAGTACTTTTTCTTGGGTATGGTAGCTGTATAGAATGAAATTGTTTGATCTGTTTTTTTTTTTTTTTTTTTTTTGGTAATATTTATTAATGTTATGTTGTTCACATATCTTAATTTTGTGTATTTCAGATTTTGCTCTGTTGCTCAAATAATGGTCACTATGATATTGTGTACTCAAAGACCTATCCAGTAGATGCAGCGATATGCCAATGTAAGTTTGTTTTAGAGTCTAAACCTGTGCTTTTCTGGTGGGCATTATTACATGTGTCTTTGAAATATTTACCTAGCTACAGTCTATCAAAATAACTGTCCTGCTGTAGCTATACAACTTGCGCACACACAAAGGTTTTGTCTCATAAAGGGATGTGTAATAAATAAGAGAATGTAATGGGGGAATGTAATAAGTGAATGCTCTCTCTCTGTCTCCATTTTTGCAGCTCTGCTCTATGAATTGTTGTACACACGTGTACTGGGTATAGAAGAGGAGGATCTGTATATGGCACTTGATGGATTCAGGGGAGGGGGGCGACGCTACAGAAACATGTCCATGTGCAGTGAGGATGCTACTTATGATGCACCTGAGGAAAGGATACAAAGGTCTGTACATGCATGAACAGTGATTGTTAACTTGGGCCACACAAATACCAAGTGTCGTAATTGATTTACGTTTATAGGAAGCCCAAATGTAGTGGAGAACAGGAAGCCCGATGGGGAAACCAAGAAATGCTACTGTACCTCACTATAACCAAACTGGTTAACTAAGTTTGCATATGGAGCATGTAAAATGTTTTTAAGTATAGGTTTTAAATGTTTCTTCAGTAAATTGTATCCGTGAAGCTAGTAAAGCTAGTATCTTTGATCTAACAAATTATTATGGAAATGAGAGTTTGAATTTAGGGGTTTTCTTTGTGAGTCTCCCATGCTTATTATCCTCCTACTCTATGGGTCTGTTTGCTCACTTATGTTTAAATAAGATAAGAAATGTCTAAAAAAAATTCGGTAAAAATTTTCTGATTGTTTTTTTTGAATCATGAGTCACAATACTCACAGAAGAAAGCCTTTCCCTTCACTTTAATACCCCACTCTCACATAGCAGTATTTTGACCTGGGCTGTCATGGCAAGGCCTTTTCCTGTGCTTACTTGAGTTTACTCTGAGTGTCCTTGGGCATGTCATGGCTTTCCCTGGCCGTCTCCCCCCCCGGGCTTGACGACGAGACCCACATTTGTACGCTTTGCCATGGTTTGACGCAGCCTGCTGAGGATGATATGTAGTCTAGCGAGGAGGATTCATGTCATTTCAAGGATATAAATGCTGTAGAAAAGCCATTTCCATTGTTGGATACAAGTTTGTCCTCTGTGTTCATGACACACGAGCGATTCATCTAAGCTGGTGTGCAGGACTGATCAACAGATACAGATTACTACAACATATTCCCACAAATATTACGGGTATTGCTTAATTTAACGTTATTAATTTATTTAATATTCACCATCTACAACAGTTTCTGTTTAATTCCGGCTGTGATTTAGACATTAAGTTTTTACCTGCTCACGGATAAAAAGTGTTTATCTCTTCTTCCAACTTGAACGCAGGTGAGTTTAACTCCATTGGCTGAACCTCAAACGGATCACTGTATGCTTCAGATTACACTAGGTAGTGAGCAAAGTTCTATATTATCATATGATTTGATAGGGCGCCTATATAGAGAGCTAGACGGCTGATGAAAGTCTATATAGGGGGGAAAAAAAAAAGAAAGCTTAAAATGAACACATGGAAATTAACTTGTATGTAATTGTTATATTAATATCACAAATGTATTAGTATCACGAGGAAAATGTATTATATAAAATGAAAAGCCCTAAATTCATACAGTCTGTGCTAGGGGCAGGATAAATTTGCATTTATTAATTTCGCCTTTCATGGCAGCACCAAGCTTCCCTTTGAGCTAAGTGCACATTCGGGTTTAACTCGTTTTGGACGTGATCTTGCATAGCAAAACGCAGCATATGGGGGGTTCTCGGCGTCGCTTGGAAGTTTTCGCCGACTTTTTAATGAAACTTGGCGTGGGATTCAACATACAATCATGACACTCTGGAATGTATACAGGACCTGGCAAGGATTAACAGTAGGATAATTTGCATACTATTCTCCGCCCCCTCTTGTCTTGATTTTTGTTGTTAATGTCGAGGTTTTTTGACCCATGACAGCCCAGGCCAAAATACTGCTATGTGAGGGTGGGGTATAAATAATATCCAAACACTCACTGTGCTCTGTCTTTTAGTCCCCTAACTCATGATCCAAACCAGTAACCTGTAAAAAATTGAGTTGGAACACAAAGGCAATAAATGGTGTTCGAAATGTCTTATTACCGCTATCTGAATCATTATTTTTTTATTTAAAAAAATATTTAACTGAGGTAAGTATTTTTGTAGTTGTAATATCAGAACCAGGAAAACGGTGCTGTACACAAGTACGTCCACACACTGGTGCTGTGCACGCGCAGTAGTTTGAACTTTACAGGGTCGTAGGAGTGAAGTTTAATAGGCAGACAGAATGGCTGATCAGAAAGTCACTTGTGCCACTGTATAATTCTGACATCACAAAGTCGGTGGTAATTGGAATATGATGGAACAATGTAGAAATTTGATTTTTGGAAAAGCACTTCTGCTCCCTGAAACCTTTTCTGATAACCAGGTTCTACTGTAGAAAGTACCCACGAGGCTATGCAATATTTCACAAAGAGCCTATTAGACTGATCTTGACTGAACTACATTTACATTTCACTTGAGCAGTAACTAGCAGATTAAATGAAAATCATCTTAACAGCAAGACTGATGTTTAACATTGGTTTGTTAAAGTTTGTTTGGGAATTGACTAACTATTACTGAAGGAAAACTGTAATTCAGTTGGATTTATACATTATCATTTTACTGTTAATCTGTATATCTTCTGAATATTGTGTATAGAGAGGAATGGGAGCTAGATGGTCATATACACTCTGAGGAAAAAAACAAAGTTGGAGCTGAAGACCAAAGGGTAATGAAATTTAAAGTCCCAACAAAAACAGGTCTTGTGATGCCTTTGATTGCAGTGATGTCACTGCCTCTCTTGTTGTAGGCTACAGAAGGACCAGTGAAGCTTGTTCTTCCTTACAAGGTACTGAAGGCCTTAGACCCTGAGCTGTACCGCAATGTGGAATTTGATGTGTGGCACGACAGCCGCAAAGGTGATTACTGTGACTCAGTGAATGTGTATTCTTTATTCATTCTTTTATAAATTCAGTTTAATTTTTGAAACCAGTGTTTGATGGAAACAACAATTTTAGATAATATTTCTGGTATTGAGTCTACTTTTGCCAATATGTTTTAACTGTTAATACTGTGTAATGTTTGTTGGTAGTAGCTGTCTAAAGGTATGGAATTTATATTATTGATTTATAATATGGATCCAATATTGCACTTTAGTGAGTAGCAAAAGTATGTGGACCTCTAAGATTAACAGTTAATTTGCAAATGTCCGGAGTTTTCAATCAATGGGATGAGAGTCAGATGAGTGGACACCCTGTTTTATTTAAAGATCATCGATCTGTCGAAGTCTGCTCTGTTGATGTGTATAATGGCACGAACAAAGGAGATTTCTGAAGAACTTAGTGGTGGTTGCTCATTAGGCTGGAGAATATTACAAAACCATCTCATTAGGGTTTGGACTCCACCAATCCAAGGTCAGACAGATTTATGTACATAGAAATTCAAGACATTGTTACCCTGAAAAAGAGTGGTTGACCAACAAAGATCACTCCAAGAGCAAGGCTCTTGGAGACTCTGTAATAATTGGGGAGGTCGCAAAGGACCCCAGGGTAAATTCTAAACAACTGAAGGGCTCTCTCACATTGGCTAATGTTCGAGTCCACCATCAGAAGAATACTGAAAAACAATGGTATGTATGGCAGGGTTGTAAGGAGAAAGCCATTGCTCTCCAAAAAGACCATTTCTCTAAAGATCATGTGGATCCAGAAGGTTCATAGAAGAATGTTTTGTGGACGGATGAGACAAATATAACTTTTTGGTTTACAAGAAGTGTTGTGTTTGGAGAAAGGAAAACACTGAATTCCAGCATAAGAACCTTATCCCATCTGTGAAACATGGTAAGGTCCATTTGCATGTTTCGTTAGCATAATACACAATTTGGGAGAAATAATTTCATTCTAATGTAAATCTTTTGCTAGGTAGACTACAAACCCTTAGAATAATTTTAACTTATAAGTTCATGGACTTTAGACGTTTACCTAAATTGAGTTTGTTAATTATATATGTGTGGCAGCCCTGTGTCCTTCCAGGACTGGAGTCTGTCTCTACCTAGCAGTTCAGTCCCAGTTTGTATGCAGGAAAAAAAAAATTCATGCTGAATGGTCTTAGAGTAGAAAATCAAGTAATCAAGGTGATCAGATACTGACCCGGACTCTGTTTAATGTTAAACAATGGGCAGATTGGGATGCTAGCTCTACAATTTGTGCTAAGCATTAGCAAATGAAAATTTGTTTAATACATTGTATCTCCACCACAACCCATCTACAACACTAAAATCCTGTCTCTGCACTAATTATTTAACGATATGTTGTGATTTTACAATGATGGAGAGACTCTAGGTTCCATTTGTAGTTGATTTATATTCTGCAGTGCTTCACTGTAACTCAATTCGTTCATAAGTGTGTGTTTGTATTCTAGAACTCCAGAAGACTGATTATATGGTGTTTGCTGGCAGACAGTATTTCTTGGGAGACAAATGTCAGGTATAAAAATGTTAGGCAGTCTCTTCTTTTCGATGTAGGTTGTTTTACAGTGCTACATCGCGTTAAAGTGTATTTGTACTTTTGTATATGTCTTTATTAAACTAGTCTGATTTCTCAGGTTCGTTTGGATCCAAAGGGGAAATACTACAATGCTTTTATCCAGGAGGTAGGGACACATCCCAGTGCTGTGACCGTGTTTATTGAGGAACTGGGAGAAAAGTGAGTTATACATGCAGCCATGCATATGCACTATGGTTTTAATGCTCAGACTTGGCTAAATTAATTAAATTTTCTTTGCAGGGTTATTTTTACTGGATTATTGTATGGTAAAGTAGCCCTAAATGGAATCTTGTATGTTTCAGACATTTGGTATCTTTGACTAATTTAAAGCCAGTGAATCCTGTCCCAGCTTGGAACATAACACCGAGCAGAAAAAGCAACTCCTACAGCCATGTTGACCAGTTCCCTGGAGAATTGGGTAAAGTAATTTATTCCCTTCTCCACAGACAATACGTCAATGTACAAAATGCGATTCACTTGACTTCAGTATTGCAAATGCAAGTTTTTTTTTTCCTTTGGCATGTTTAGTACTAAACAATAAAATACTAATAGTTTGTTTATATAGGATAAGTAGGGTTTAATTTATTTTTCGCCCAGACCCAGAGTTCCGTGTGCGACGCCGATTCCTAAAAAAAGTTAGAGGTAAAGAGATGCTGATGGCTGTGTCATATGGCCGCCTTCAGCCTGGATTACCTCCACGCCTTCAGGCTTGTCCAGGAAACCTGGCTCCTGTACGCACTCCTGGAATGCACAGTCCTGCTCCACCTCCACCAGGTGTGGCCTATGAACACTATCGGCCACACCCCACCCCCAGACCCCCACGTGGATATGGACCAGCCAGGTCAGATGCGTAGATTCTTCCTTACTGCTTTTATTTAAGTACTGTGGATATGATAGCAATAACTTTCTTAAAAATAACCAAAATAGATTGATACCTGCCCTGTTTTGTATAGTTAGGTTATGAAAGAATAGCTATGAAGTCCTATTCTGTTTACTACATTGTTGTCAACTGATAAATATAATTGTGAAATCTTGTTTAGAAGAAATGCATAATTTGTCATTGACAGTTTTCATATAGGTTCTGCTCTTCTGATTTTAGATTTGTCACGAACAATCCTTACAGTGCTTAGTTTATGTTTGAAAATGTTACCTTGGAGAGACTTTAACCTATGACTCTGTGTGCTGGTGTGTGTTTTGTTTCCTGTCTCCATGTCTTCACTGTTTTCGCCAGAAGCTCAGCGCGTTTCCTGAATAGACACCATCTCATTGGACCAGAGGTGGCCTACTATGCCAGCCCTAGTAAACGCTGCTACCAGAGCTTTGATAATTACACATTCAAGTCTCGGTAATGGAACTTATCTAAGCATTTTTTTTTTCAAAAAAAAAAAAAAAAACCCAAACAAACTGAAACTTATGTATTGTTTACAGTAAACATGTCAGCTGGAATCCTTGCTCCAATGGAGAGCAGGGATTTATAATTTTGGTACTGGAGAAATGGCTCAAATAGCATTTGTTGATTTTCTGTGCTCTAATGCATTTACTAAACTTGGTGGGGTTGTGGAGGCACAGACTTTAAGCTATTGTACTGTTGATCAGAAAGTCCAGGGTTCATTTCCTGGCACTGCCAGTCTTCCATGCCTTTTTCAACAAGATAATGCAAAGCAAGCCAAATCAGCAGAATTTATGATTGACATATGCAAATCCCGTTGATCTTTCTTTGAAGAACATTGTTTTTTTTTTTAAACATTTTCTCACACATTTCCCTTTGCCATTGCCTGCTCTTTGAAGTCTCAGCCTTTCTTGGATACTGCCTTTGTACCAAATCATAATCACCTGTTTGAAATCATATCATTATATAGTTTTCAACCCTAATAGCCCTAAATTGCCACCATTCCAACTTTTTTGAAACATGTTGCAGGTGTCAAAGTCAAAATTTCCAACTTCATTGCAATTGACTTTGTACATTGTACGTGAGATTGTAAATCTATCTGGATGAGGGCATCTGCCAAATTGTAATCTTAACTGCTGTTAACTGGGATGTTACACAAGTCGTCTTTAATCAGCAAAGCACAGGATGCTGCTGAACCCTAGCCCTCCAGAAGTTTAGGACCTCACCACACAACCATGATTAAACTGAGATGCTTTGTATCATGTCGTGTCTCCTATAATTCCATGTGCTTATATCCAGCAGAAGCAGGCGTCAGGTGCACTCCTTGAATAAGGAATGTCAGTTCAGCTTTGTACCTGAATCAGGAGAGGAAGCGCAGGATATGGAGGGCAGCATAACCTTCTATGAGATGGAGGAGGTCGATGAGAATGCTTTCTCTTCTATACCAGTTGGTGTCACTCTTGACTAAGTAATGCCTAAACAAATCAGGTGTTAAAGTTCTGTAATCTGATCAAATCATTATAATGTAAGTGTTTGAATGTATTGCCCTTCTAATGTAGCATCTAATTTTTAAAGCACACATGCACTCCCAACTTTCAGCTGTTATTACAATAACTTGCATAGTTAGTCAGTTACTAGAAACATTTGCACACAACAGTATGTTATTTTACTAATAAAAATCAGTGGAGCTTCAGCAAAGTTCAGGATCAATTGAAAGTCCAAGATATGTGTACATATGTCTAATTAATTTAACTTTAATTACACATACAGTATGTAGTATATTGTTTTGTAAAGCCTTTCGGTTTAAAGTATTTGAATTTCTTGTCTTCTGCACTCATGACTCATACATTCTGAACTAACAGCACAGGTATGCTTTATTGTATTAAGTTATTGATTAATCTTTTGCAGTCCAGTCTAAAAATATGCAAATCTCCTTTGCTGATCCAAGTCAGATGTTCTACTTAATAGGCAAGATCTGTTCAGTTTTGAACAAGACTGGTTGAATATATATGGAAAATGTCCAAAAGCAGTTTAACACTGATCGGTTCATTAAAAGACATTTTTTTATCTTTATACAAAGTCATTACTGTTGCGGTTTTGTGGCATTCAGGCCCCCAAAATCATACAAAAGTACAATACTAAAAACTGGGAGATGCTGTGAAAACATGCAAACTCCAGACTGTGCCATGCCAGAACTCTGACTTCTGTCTATGAAGTAGAGCTGTTCATGTAACCAGAATTCAGAATTGTCTGTGCAAGTGTGATTAGAAGCGATAGAAATTGCACGACTCGTAGTCATTTAAAATAAATCCATCCAATATGAATTTTAAATGAATAACGTCTTCAATATAGACATTAAAATTTTTAGTAGATTAGGTAGAATGTTTGAGCAGTAATGTTGAAATCCAAGTAACGTGATTCCCTATGGCTTATGTTAGGCTATATCATGTTAATGTAATGTCTTTTTAGCATGCCTGTAATAATGCTATTCTATACTGTGCTATACCATTTAGATACAACTTTTTTTTCGATCAGTTTCATCAAAAAAAAAAGAAATAATTTTATTATTATAATAATGGCACCCATGACACACACAAAAGGACAAGATCGACATGTACTGTATATAGAACTTGAAGATCAAGAAATAGTTGCAGGAAAATATTTAGTTGTCAGTGGTGGAAACAACCTATAAATACTATGCACAAAGATGTTTTGAACTTTTGTTACTTTGAAAGCTAGCAATAAATTATTATAATCCAGCCTTTAACTTCATATATATTTACCTTTAGTATTGTTTTTATGATGGCGTGCATGTCTAAAATGTGGCATTAAAACTCTTAATCAGTTATTTCATCATAATGAATGACTAATGGCAAATAATCTGACCCACCCTTTCTTGTGATTGATATGCTTGTTGCAGGGACAAGCTGTTGCAAGTGAAATGGTTCCTGGTGCTGCTACTTACTGGGTACCAAGAGGACCTAGCCCTATTCCATCAGGCAAGCAACCAATAGCATCATCTGAGGAGGATACTGATGAGAGGAGCATCACTGGAGACCAAGGTAGCTTACTTTCCTGAAATAAACAGCATATTTCTCCACAATTATTGGCGTTCCTGGTAAAAGATGAATAAAGATATGAGAAATTCAGCTTTGATGGTTAAAGCTTGATCTCACGCTGAAAAATTAAGACTGTGCTCACAATACCATACGCAAGTGGCACAAATCTGATTTCCTTAATGTGACACACCTGACTTTTTGTTGTGGGACTGGGAGTTATGTAGGACTGGAGCATCAAAAAAGAAAAATAAAGCTTTAAATCTAAAGTTAAAAATGCGAAGGATGCAATCAAAGAAATTGCTATGGCTAAATAGTGTCCTTTTTAACATGACCCTTAGTGTCTTTATGCCCCTTTCTCACACAGCAGTATTTTGGCCTGGGCTGTCTTGGGTCAAAAAACCTCGACATTAACAACAAATATCAAGACAAAAGGGGGCGCAAAATAGTATGCAAATTATCCTACCGTTAAACCTCGCCAGGTCCCGTATACATTTCAGAGTGTCATGATTGTACGTTGACTCCCACGCCAAACTTCATTAAAAAGTCGGCGAAAACTTCCGAGTGACGCAGTGAACCCCCTTATATGCCGTGTTTTGCTATGTAAGATCATGTCACATTTGGCCGATAGTCCAAAACGGCAAAGAAATAGTACGAGTTCCACCGAAGGCGTACTTAGCCCAAAGGCAAGCTTGGTGCTTCCCAGCCGTTGTTCGCGTTGTCCCGATCTTGACACCTCTTCTCCGGGAGCGCTCCCGGAATTATTCAACATGTTGAATACTTTTTTCGACGAAGCCGGAACTAAACCACGCCCCTTAACGCCGGCGTTAAAGCTGCCGTTTGATCCCTAAAAAGGCCCGGAAGAGCCAAAAACTCTTCCGGGACGCTTCCTGGAGCTCTTACCGTGTATGTGTAAAATCCCCTTTACTGTTGTTTACCTCTGGATATACAGTTCATGTGTTTTTTTTTTTTTTTTTTTAAGTGTTTATAACAGACTGAAAAATGTATCAGATTTGGGTCTTTTGCATGTACCCCACAGGTTCACAATCAGGAGAAGCTTGATGTAGGTGTTCCAGTGAACCAGTGGACATCTTTTTTAGTGTCTTGGTAGATTCAGACAGATTTTGTTAAAAATGTCCTTGTATTTCGTGGAGACCATAATGCATGTACCCTAACAGGTTCCCAAGAACTTTAGCGCAAAACCAGTTCTGCAACATCACACACTCCACTATACTTAAGTTGGCATGAGGTCTATTTCAGCGTAGTCATCCGTTTTACGCTGAACTTGTCTTGCGTTTTTGTTGCTGCGTGGTCTTGTCGTGTTTTAGCTTGTGTTATAGGTCATGGGTCCAGTGTATGCCCCAGTAGTGTTTAACAAATTGAGGCACTTACATTTGTGATTAGGTGACAAGACTTTTTTTTTGTCAATCCTTTGAAATAATCTGGGGTCATGGTTATCTGACGATAGTTCGAGAGCCCCAAGGTACTGCATTTTCTGTTATTTCAACAGTGATTCTTGGATACTTTTTCCTCTCACCAGACTTTGGTCTGCATGCAGGAAAATTTGTCATAGCTTTTTTTTCTTCAACTGTAGATGTCTTGTTTGAATAGTACTTTCTTGTCTTTCCCATGTTAAGAGAATTTGACTGAATTGTGCTTAAGTTTCTGGACACACTGATTTAAAAAAGTTATTGTTTTTCCTCCCCCTTACCATTAATTTCTAATAATTATTTTATCAGTGTTGCTAATAATTGTAGCAGGGAGTGTGCGCATGCATGCATGTATGTACATACACACACACACCAGTCAAGCATAACATTAAAACTACCACCTTGTCCACTTTATCAGTTCCACTTATCATGTAGATGGACTTTGTAGTTCTACAATTAGAGACTGCAGTAAATCTGTTGCTCTGCATAATTTGTTAGCTTCCTTTAGATTAGATTATCCTCTAATATCTATAGCCATTCCCAAATTGTGCAAGTCTTTGGTAACAGTGGTAAGTAAAACATTATAAGGAAGAAACCTTGAGGACAAACACTCAAGGGACCCATCTTCCTTGGGTGGGCTAAATAATGTATGTAAAATTAACCTAAAGTTCGCAGAAATAATTGTAATAAATTAATATAATCTGACGTAATTATAAAATATAGTTTGGTACATCACCTTAGGATCTTGTCCTCTGTGGGGAAAAGTTTGCGGCATGTCATCCTCATTGATTGGAGGAGGGAGAAAGTTAGTGTCCTCTGCAGTCTGAGTACAGTGGGGTTGGTGATGAACAGTTTGGGTGAAGCTAAGGCAGAAGAGCTTCTCCGTGTGGGACTAGCATGGAGAGAAACAGCACGTGGGCTGCACCAGCACTGAAACAAGAAAACAACTGTAGCTGGGTATCGTTAAAAGCACAGACTCCTAACAACAGTTTTGTACCATTGAGTTTAGCATGTAGGTATAGCAGCGTAGTTAAAATGGTTTTTAAATGGGAACTAGAGGGTAACAGACGACAGATCACATGACATCAGCAACCAACAATTTTAGCAATATTACGTAACTGAAAGGCCATTTTAGTGATGTTAATGTGCGCATCAGAGAGACCTGAACCAAATGTGACACCCAAGTTTTTTACCTACTTTGTGTTAGTGAACAGCCATCTAGGTTTAGAATAGGTGTGGCCAAACTCTCTCAGCCTTCAGTCCAACTATTAGCTTGAATGTTGTGCTTGTATTAGTGGATCAGACATAGCAGTGCTGCTGGAGTTTTGAAACACTTCACTCATTGTCAACTTTGAGTCATTCACCTTATTTGCTCCATCTTGTAGATGTAAAGTCAGAGATAGTGGTTATGTTGTTGCATAGTGTCATCCTCTAATCTTTCATTAGTGCTCTCAGGATGCTGCCTATAGGACACCTTTGGTTGCTTGACTATTCTCAGGCCAGTTCTTAGTCCCAGTTGGAGTTTAAAAACTCCAGCAGCACTGCTGTGCCTGATACTTGTATCCCTGGAGTCAGAGTGCCGGACATTGTAGGGAGCCTTGGAGAGCTCCATAGCATTAGATGCTCTAGGATAGTCATTCATATAAGGGTCAATGATATATGCCTTCATTGGTCTGAGCTTACTAAGTCCCATTCCTTGGAGGTCTTTACTGCATCGGATATTGCCTTCGCAACTCTAGTGTGCCTATAGCAGGCTATGGTCGCCGAACTGCTGGCTGCCCAAGTGGTGCTCTGAAAATAATGTGGGCTTCATAGATCACTGGACAACCTTTGGTCCATCCCACTCAGGGGGGTGCTGCTCTCATTTCCTGTGGCATTGGCCATAGTCTTATGTTAGGCTTAGCTAAGGGCTCACTAGGCAGAGCTGGGGTCAGACAGCAGATATTCAGGGTTAACCAACTGTCTGCTGGTAGCCATGCACCATCAGCCAGAACCTATGTTATTGAAATTATGTATAAAAATCTGCATAAATCATAAATACAAATATACTCAATTTATGCTTCAATAGTCTAATTAGTATAAACACAGATCTTCCCATAAAAGCCTTAAAAAAAACAAACTAGGATTACTTAACATTAGATCCCAGGTAAAGCAGTGATTTGTAAATTAAATGATTACTGATAATTACTTGCATGCACTCTCTTACTGAAATGTTGATTAGATCAGATGAATATTTAGCCTCATCATAATCCTCATAATGATCACGGGGAGGAATAGGTACAATTTTTGACAAAGCTCTAGGTTGTACAACTAAATCTCACTACAAGGATAATTAATTAGAAATAATGATTTTAAACGGCTGATCCATTGTTAATCAAACCCAGACCCATTTCAGCTCATCACTATTTACTGGCCTTCGGGTCCTTATTGAGAAATTCTTCAGGGATTGCTGGCTTTCTTTCCTGCTAAGTACTTTTAAACAGATAATTTTGGGTGATTTTAATATAGTGGTACCTTCAGTTACAAGTTTAATTCGTTCTGTAATCGAGCTTTGTCAGTTAACTCGTATATCAAACAATTTTCTCCCATTTAAAATAACTGAAATATATTTAATCAGTTCCAGCCCTGTGAAACATCCCCAAACCATTCTAAATTATGAAATACATGTTTTTAATTAAGAAACCCACATGTATACTTTACCAATGCACAACAAAATATATGAAATAAAAGAAAGTGTTTAGTACTGTATTTTTACCTTGGTTACAAATGAGTTTGGCTAACGGAGGTGAATAGAGAAGGGAGGGATTGCAGGCACTGTAGACATGTAAACTAAAACTGCATTTTCTTTACTTAAAACAAAACCACAAAAGCTTTTGATGGCATCCTTTTGTTTAAGAATGTTAAAAATTGTAGATTGCAGTTTTGCCAGTTCAATCACTCATATACCACGTCATGTTTTTTTCTATTATTTCTTGCTTTACTTCTATCGACATCATTCTCCTCTTCTTCTCACCACTGGCTGGTGTTGTGCTGCCGATTCTGGACCCGTGCACCAACTAGCGGCAGCTTCCTGAATCACACTCGTATCTTGGGAATTTCGCTCAGATTTCAAATAAAAATGGTGTTCTCCTGCAAAATGATCCAATCTCTGATCACCATCTCTTAGTTATGGAGTTTTTTGTAACTAATCAAATGTCTACTGCCACGTTATTGCTCCAAGCGGACTATTACATCTGTTACTTCTGTTGAGTTTGACATCCTACCAGACTTGGCATTTCAAATATCTATGGAGCCTGATCAACTTGAGCATGTAACCAACCAATTAGAATGTCTGTTTTGCTCAACTCTAGATAAAGTTGCCATGAGAGGAGCTTGATTTTGTGCATTATGAACCATTTTTGAGTAGATTTGGCCACATGTTTAGGCTCATTATCTTGCTGAAAGACCCTGTGACGACCCATCTTCAGCTTTCAGGCAGAGGCCACCAGATTCTGATTCAAAATGTCCTGATATTTCAGAGAGTACATGATCCCATGTATCCTTAAGTTTCCCAGGTCCTTTGGAGGAGAAATGGGCCCACAGCATCACCATACTTAACAGTGGGCATAAGGTGCTTTTCTGCTTAGTCAGCCTTGGTGTTACGCCAAAACCATTTAGCGTGTTGGTTGCCAAAACATTCTATCTTGGTCTCTTTCTTGTTTCTTGTAGCCATTGCCTGATTTATGAAGGTCCACACACATCTGCCTTACTTGAATAGTGTTATCTTGTCTTTCCCACGTTTAAGAGTAAGAGAAATAGGCCTCTGTATAACGCCATATTTATACCCCAGGGAAACAGGAAGTTATCAATTACTAATTAAATGTTCCTGGATACTTTGATCCACTTTATAAACTACAGTAGAAATGATGTAAATGGATCAAATACATTAATTTCCAAGAAATTTAAGGGTGCCAAGAATTGTGGAACAGGTCATTTTTATGGAAAATATTCCTTAGTCAGGATTTTTTTATTTTTTTCCACTTGAGTTGAAGGTTGCTTTTTTCAATTTTATTTTTCCAGAGTGAGATTATGCTTCTGCAATTAAAAAAATAATTTATTTTAAGGCTTTTAACACATTTTAATCAGGGCTGCCAATAATTATGGATGGCGCTGTAAATATGACCTTAATACCAAAGCTGCGTATTTCTCCACTCTCATAGTGGAAAAATAAGAATGATCCCAGATTTCTCTTTAATACGGTCTCCAGATTAACCAAAAACATTAAAAATAGTGACTCTGAAATTCCACCCAATCTTAATAGTAATGAATTCATGACTTTTTAATTTTTTTTAATAAGACAATATTCATCATAAAATTCGATCACTTATCACTTCACCTTGCTGTTCAGCAACCTGCCAAATGCAGCACTAATGTAGATGTTTGTTTATTTAGCTGTAATTCTAGACTAGAATATTTTATCCCAGTTACTGCTACTGAACTGTGCTCACTGATTATCTCATCTGTCATCATGTTTTACTAGATTCAATTCCTCCATGTTTACTAAAATACTTAAAGTATTATAGAGCCACTGTTTACTGTTTTAAATTCGTCTCATTCATTCAACCTTGACTCTTCTGTGCTTTCTAACTAATAGACCAATTTCAGATCTGCCTTTCCTCTCTCAAATCCTGGAAAAAGCTGTTTATCAGCAGCTGTGTAGTTACCTCCAAAGTAATGGCATTTAAAAAATGTTTGTCAGGATTTAGGCCCTATCTTAGTACTGAACCGGAATTAATTAAAGTACTTGATATATTAATTTTGTCAGATAATGGATGTTTCTTTACTTGTACTATTGGCCAAACCAGGCGATGTCCTCATAATAAAATTGAGGATTGTGTCAAGGAAATTAAATATTGGATGTCATGAATTTTTTTTTTTTTTTTTTAACTCAACTCCTATAAAACTGACATTTACATGCTTGGACCCAAGGCTATGAGAGAGAAGTGAGAGAGAAGCCACATCTATCTTAAACCTAGATGGCTGTTCGATAATACCCAGTATATCAGTAAAAAACTTGGATGTCACATTCAGGTCTCATATTTGACGTGCACATTAGCAACATCACTAGAATTGCCTTCTTTCATTTGTGTAATAGTACCAAAATTAGAAATATACACTCTTTTTGTAGATGCTGAGCAACTGGTTCATGCATATTTATAACCTTATGTTATACCTTAAGTGTAACACATTACTTGCTGGATGCTCTAACACATCTATAAATACACTTCAATTATTTCAGAATGCAGGTGCTTGAGTGCCAACTAGATCCAGAAACACTGATCATATCAGTTCTGTTCCATCATTACACTGGTTACCAGATAGATTCTGCATTGGTTACTTCTATTAACATACATGTACATGTAGCTCTTTATAAGATCTACAGCAGGGGGAAAAGGCTTTCTCCTACTTGGCCTCCTAGCTATGGAATAAACTCCCACTGTTCAGACAGTCTCTCAGTTTTGAAGGTTTGGGTCCCTGGGTCTGGAATCCAGGGTTATGTTTTGGCTGTGGGTTGGGAGTGTTTGTTTTGATGTCCAATTGGCCTGGGCTTTGGTCCGTTTGATCTAGGGCTGTCAAACGATTAATTTTTAATCAGATTAATCACACACTTGGGATGTGATTAATCACGATTAATCGCAATACTTAACTTCATAAATTTGTAATATATACACGTGCAACTTTTAAATGAAAAATGCCTGAATGGTTGAAGAAATTGTTGTTCTGTTTTATTGTATCAAATATTAACATTTACAAAATGTTAACTTAAATGTCTTACATTTTTTTGCTCAAAACA
>JAVSBU010229773.1:0-11897 GCA_033118015.1 Loricariichthys derbyi
AAATACACTGCAATTGTGTCTCATGTAATAACTGCAAAAACTCTGATATCAGCCATCAGTCACCCTGCTCTCTAAATACCAACATCAGTCATTAAAAATCATATTGGTTGACCACTAGTCACAAGTCTGGACCATTTCTCACTCACAGGGCCATGTGTTGGTCCCTCCAGCAGCAAATCTCTCTGCTTCCGCCCAGTGATTCTTTTTTACCAGCAGGGGGCAGAATTGTACACAATATAGATCATGTACCTGTCTCCTATGTGCTCCTCCAAAGGCATCTCCTGAAATGCATCCAGGGGAAAGAGGTGGTGAAAAGAGCGAGCCAGGTGAGGGGCGGAGACCAGGGTCAGACCTGAGGATCACACACACACACACACACACACACACACACACAGTTAAACAGTAGTACACAAGGCATTACGGCTGAGAAATCACACACACACGTCTGGACGTACCACACACTCGACACTCGACAGGCAGCTCTGTGTACTTTGCTCTGCACTGAGGACAGTAGTAACCTCCCAGAGTGAGTCCAGGACCGTCGTCTGTGCTGTCTAAATGCCTGAGGGAGTGTAAGAGCTAGAATGAGTGCCTACACCACTGTATAGAGCTAAAAAGTGTGTGGACACCCAACAAGATAAGACATGACATGAGGAAAATACCGTTATAGTTTTAATGTTGGTTAGAGATGCTGATCCATATCTATCTCTGAATAACATAAGGCATAGACATAAGTATGCCCATTAACTGGGCCCCTCCCTCAGTTGGCCCATGTGGTGGTGGGTTAGCAGCTTAAATCTTAGATTAGCAGCACCTGAGGATCTTCTCTTTCTAGATACATTAGTTATATTACCTGACCTGTGTAACAATGTGCACAACTTATAAGAAATCTGATTAAATGAAAACCTTTACTTGCATTGCTTCTTTAAAAGATCACCCCTAAATATTAGTGCCTGTTAACATTGTTTGTGAAGGCTCACATCTAATGCTGGAGGGAAAAAAAGGATTTCTAGAGCTCTGAATCACAAACTAATCGATTCGAAAAATTAGTCTGTTTTTCACAACTCAAAATCCTGCAGTTTGGCGACATCTGCTGCCCAAAAGTATACAGCTGCCTCAGGAAAGCCATTAAATACTAACATGAATTTGTTTTCTTAAGGAAAGTTATGAAATAATCTTGAAGTAATTGCTAATTCATTCCTTTCATTACGCCCCTTCAACACTGGTTATATGGCTTAATATAACAAATTATTAACAGCTAGCAGGTCACATCGTTCTGGGTTCAGATGAATAAAATAAACGTGAGCTCTGTTATGATGGCAGATTGGTGCATTTTGTGCAGGACTCACGCCATACTGAACGAAGGCTTGGCATCCTGATCACTCGCAGAAGCTACGATGTGCTGAGGGAATCCTATGAATGAGGAAGATACACACCTTATTTTATTTATAACATTCTACTCACTCTAATGTAAATATTTACATGTAGGTCTGAACTCAGCATATATAAATAATATATGTGGACGGGCTCGTCTCTGCACAGTCGGGTCTCGTTGGCATCGTATTATATCGGATTAAACAAATCACACACGGAGGGACCCATACAGTGTATAAACCCTAGAGTTTGAAGCTAGGCCCGCTGCTAATGGACCGGTTTTTGGACAGGTGTGTGTGCAGCAGGAATCACCCATGCGGATGAGGGAGCATTCAGAGGAGGAGCTGGCTGGGGGCGGCTTCACATGGACCGTCAGCAGCTCCTTAAAGTGGCTCTCATCCAGAATGATGTTGTAGGTTCCTGTTAGAGCAGACAGTGACATCAAACCCTGTTATCCAAATGATATTCACATAATGAGATCCTACTGCTCTTGTCTCTTTTGGGAAAATCCTTATCTGGTTCCTGAACATGCTAAACATGCTAAAACAACATTTGTGTTTTGTGTTGTGAAATCATTTACGAACAGATCAATGTTGAATCACTATGAAAAAGGCAGAGTTAAGCAGATCGGAGAACAGCAGATAAAGCCAGTGTTTATGTGTATGATGTAATACATCATGTCCTACAGGACCTTAATGTGTATAAAGATCACACACCTCCTGTTTCCTTGGTGAGAACAGTACACACCCGAACTTCAGCAGAAAGTCCAATCACCGATACTCTGATTTTAAAAGATTTAAGTGTCTGTTCAGAAAGAAAAATAAAGAAAGAGGACAATTTGAAATGGACATAATTTATATGCAAGCTATTTAATTCTTTAAAATATTCCTGCCTGGTGTTACATATACACCTCAATGCAGAGGTTCTCAAACCTTTTAGTTGATCGTAAGAGCAGAGCTTTAGGAGAGCTGAGCAGTCAGAGACCTAAACTTAATTTTGGACTGTGATTCTGTCTTATCAGGCAGGAGAAACCCTGAGACAGGAAACACACCAACAAACCTGCAAAACTTCCATTAATACTGAGCCTGTGATTCACAATCCAATTAGTTGGATCATAAGAATTGTGAGGCTGCCGTACTTTATATACTTACTTTAATATTTTTTCAGCTTATCAGAGACAAACTTCCATTAAAGAAAAAAACTGATTATAAAATCTCACAAAAAGGTGCTAAACACACCCTTAATATGACTAATTATTACTGGAGACCGTTTCATACGGGCAGATCATCCACTATATATATAAACATACATAAGATCCAGTCAAACCCTGTTATCTAATGCACCTCCATCTGGGAAATAGACTGGAGACCAGGAGCTGGTGAATTTCTTATTTGGTTCCTGTTAAACCTTACGTAATTTCAATGACATCAGTGTAACAGGGACACATGGGATCTTCTGATAAGCATTTAAGTCATTTTACCAGATGCACCGATTCAGAGCAACTTACAACTAACACAATCTCACAATGCAAGGAATTGTGGGTTAAGGGCAGCTTGGCAGAGGCAGGACTTGAACCCTGGACCTTCTGGTGCCCAGTTCAGTATCTGATCTGCTAAGCCATTACAATGCCACAAAAGCAGGAACCCATTCAGAACACCATCTACTGCTGTTATCAGATACCCGGGTTCGACTGCACAGATTCACAGCTTACAGCAACAAACAAAGTTTACATTATTTTACCTTGATAAGTTCGTAGATGTTGGCTGGATCACAGGTGGTCAAACTACTGAAGATCACCAGAACCTCTCGACTGGTGTGTCCTGGCATGTGTCTGCACACACACACACACACACACGACAGACAGACAGACAGACCCACAGAGACAGACAGACAGAGACACAGACACACACAGACAGACACAGACAGACAGATACAGACAGACAGACAGACAGACACAGACAGACACTTAAATGTGTTGATGCAGTTTTAATTTTAATGCAGATTTAATGTTTCCAGTTGTAGTTCCACTCACTTGAGTGTTTGCATGGCGATGTTCAGAGCGTTGTACAGCGACGGTTCCCCCACACACACAGAATCCACCGCTTTCTTTAACGCTGCTATGTGCTTCTTAGGGTTACCTGATTCAGGAATATGGAACTGTAAAAATTCCACAAAATACCTGACACAAAGAGGTTCTGGGCTGGTACATGTACTAATATAGTCCCATATTTAAAAAAAAAATTACATTAAAAATTGCAACTGCATTAGATGACATTAGATGACCTCCATGTGCCACATTTTTGCATCGTTACACCCGTTAGGTTATACTAGAAAGCAGCAGGTTTCTCAGCACTCGGCTGTTACCTGCAAGATCAGTCAGTTTCTCTGCTCGTTTGTTCTTGGTGATGATTATTCCAATCTGCATACGACAGAGAAAGAGAGAAAAACTTAACTCATAGTGTAACAGTATAAAATCTTTAATAGCTTAGTAAATAATGCAGATTACCTGACTTATAGGATTCTGATCAAAGTATTCCTCCACAAAATACTCCATCAGCTGAGGATGAAATGACAGCATTAATTACTGATGTGCCAAAATAAATTGTCTGGAAATAAAAAAACAAAATAAAATAAAAGTAAACCTCTGTGGGCATTTTAGATGCTATATGTAAGAAAAAAATACCTTTTCATAGTAATAGTTAAGCTAAATAGAAGTAATAAATTAAAAACTTATTTAAATAAACCAATCAACAGAACAAAAAATAAAGAATTTTAGACAATAAGAATAGTACAAGTTAGTTATCATGGCATCCTAAATAAACAGGAGGGGGCGCTGTTGCTCTCATCTCAGTAACTAATTCCACCTACACTTCTCACAGAAGGGCTGCAGATTTGCCTTTGTCAGCCAGTCCTAGATCTCACCTTCAGTGTGGATGTGAGCCTGTTTGGTTTCAGGTCCTGGTCCTCCATAGCCCGAGAGGAATCGATCACCACATACAGGTGACGCATCTGCACAAAAATGATACGCCTAAGTCTAACAGAATACAAGACAGAGAGTCAACATAAATGTGATAAGAACTCACCATTCCTAGTCGCACCTGTCCATGACTTTCAAACACCCTACGGCACGACAGCGTCAGTGAGAATCAACATCAGCAGGATCTCTTATAATAGCTCTTATAATTTGCTCACCTTTTCCTTTTGGCCTCAAACAGAATGTCCTCTACACTGGCCTTCAGGGAACCGGACTCATCCTCCTTGAGAATCTCCCTGAGAACATGAGAACAAGTCAGTGTGTTAATTTTAGTGTGATTTCTTAGCAGTGATTGATTTAAGTTTATCACTGATCTCCGTGTACTGATTTCCTATCCTGTAACCATTTAAGGCAGGTAAAGTCTTATATAATTGTGATGGAGCTGCTCTGCGCTGTGATACACTCTCTCACGCAAACACATTTCTAGAGTGAGAAACTGTCTTTTATGCGACAGTGCAAGCCCAAGTTGTTTATTGCCCAAGGAAGTTCGGTCCTCATATTGGTTCCATCACACTGAGGTAGTTTTTCCCTGCCACTGTCGCCCTAGGCTTGCCTGACTGTGGCTGAGGGCCTAGGAAATTGTAAAGCTGCTTTGAGGAAGCTTCTTCCTGAACCACTATCTCACAATTTAAGCCCCAGCAATCCTGGCATTGGATCATCTTGAAATATAGTCGTGCCAACAGGGAAGAAAAAAATCCATTGATGGATTAACCTGGTGGTTCAGTATATTCAGGTATCAGCTGATCTCATTCTTTGGGCTCATAGCATTACTGAACCGAGACCTGAACTGGAACTGCAGCAGAACCAGATCATAACATTTTGCTTCTTTATTTTGTTGTAAAAACTAGGAACATAGACTTTGATAAGACAGATGATACCAGAACTCAACCCTACACCAGAACGCTTCCACCTCAGAGCTGTGAGCTCCCCAGTTCTCCCCATCATGTCCACATGGGTTTTCTCTGGGTGCTCCCGTTTCTCCCACAAACCAAAAACATGCACGTTGGGTTAACTGGTTTCCAAAGTGCCCTTGGTGTGTGAGTGGATGTGCCCTATGATCGATTGGCGCCCTGTCTGGGGTTCTTCCTGCCTTGCGCCCTGTGTCGCCGACTATGCACCGGCTAGGAGGATGAGGATATAAAACAATCAATGAATAACAACTTTAAAGCCTCACCATGTTCGTTCATATCCTCCTTCCCAGCGTTTCGTCCTCTCCGGTTCTTCGTCCATTATTTATCACCCAGTAAATTTACATAAGAAAACAAACTGCAGCTAAATAAAGCGGCGAGTTGTTGTTGTTGTTGTTGTTATTATGCTATGCTAATACCTCTATTAGCCTAAAATACTAACGCTCACAGAGCAAACACTAAACCTAACACATAAGTTTAATACCCTGAAACTAAACGATAAGTTAAATATAGATTATCTTCCAAAAAACCTAGGTTTAATTAATAAATGCGGGTTTTGCTCAAACTCTCCTATTGCTAGCTGCTGTGTGAGCTTTGTGCTCTGGTCTTTTTATCCCGTCTCAAAAAAACGCGCACAAACTATCGTTCCTACCTACAGTCCGTCCCAAATCACTCCTTATTCACTACTTAGTGCGCTAGGATTCGGAAAGTAAGCGTTTCTGTAAAACATAGAACATTTCAAACCGTAACTTATGCAATTTAAGAATTCACTAATTTCAATAATAAAGAATTTTAAAAAGAGAAATACGTTTAATACAAAAGAAGGTAATTGTCATATGTCAAAATAAATCAATTCATGCCAAAATAATTATCTATTACATTACATTTCAACATAATTGATTGCGTAAGTTACGTGGAGACGTAATCCCAATACTGTGGATGTCCACAGATGTATGAAGTCTTTTTTTTTTTTTACTAGAGTTTAGTTTCTTGCTGAATACAGATCTCCTTATGACTACCAAATAACAGTGGGTCACCTATGAGAGCACCTTTTTGTGTTCGTAACCAAAATGTTAATCTCCCCGATTTGTCATATCAGTAATGCTTTTTGAATAGGGTTTGATGTCATTTGCATTTTATCAATTTTAATTCCAATTCCAATATCGATTCCAAAATGGTGAAAACGTTTGCCAAATATTTAGGTATAAAGAATATCTTTATTTTTGTATATTTCAACTTCAAAAGTAAAAATTTTTTGCGTTAAGCTTTTTCTTTCTATTTTAAACTAATAAGTAAAATGCTTAACCCTTTAACATCTTGTGTAACTTTTTATTAGAGCACTTTTTGGGTCACTGTCTTTTTAACCCTTTAATGTTCTCACCGAGAAAAAAAGCAGTGGAAAAATTAGTTTATTTAATATTTATTTAATTAATAATTATTTAATAAAATTATTAAAAAAATATTTTTTCCATTGATTTTGTTTGTTTGTTGGTGAGGACATTAAAGGGTTAATGAAGTTAGGTTTTATTGTTTTAGGAAGTTTAACCACATTAAGCTTTGTTTGTGTTGATTGTTTTAAACTCCCAGCTAAGGCAGCATTTGTGCTAGTAGACCACAATCAGTACCACAACAAAACTACATTTGAACCATGAAATGCGTTAGTACGACGCGATAAGTGGAATCCAAATTTTTTTTTTTCTTAATTTTTACCCGTTTCTTGGAATTTTACATCTTTAAATTTCGATACCAAACCCTATTTTTGAACCTTCCTTAGTCCATCCTCTTTTAGCATCTCATGTTCGATATTATTGCTCCTGTTCTCTGTACAGATGGACATAAATTTGAAGGGTCAGATTGTGGTGCTGGATGAGGCTCATAACATTGAAGACTGTGCCCGTGAATGTGCCAGCTTCACCCTAAACCAGGAGCAGCTGCGGGCGGGCCGCGAGGAGCTTGAGAGCATGGTCACATATAACATCCGCCGAAGTCATCATGAGCCTCTTCTGGCTTTCTGCTGCAGTTTGCTGAAGTACAGTCTATTTCATTACAGTCTTTAGAACATTGAAAAGATATCTGTACTAACCCCTTTATGGCTAATGGTTAACGTAATTTAATATGAGAAGGGAACTGGATCCAATCGCGGATGGAAAAGATACTTTATTGATCAATAATCAAAAACAGTTTTGTTTCTATTGATATAACCCTCCTGTAATATTTCATGGGCAGGATATTAGAGATGCAGGGCCCATTCCAAAACATACATCAAATAAGCAATTGCTTTAGATCCCATGTCCATTATGTCTTTACATAAGGTGTTATTTGATTTGACAAAGTTAATAGAGACTTAATTAGTAGGAACTGTGTGCAGCTGGATACAGGAAAGTTCCAGTACTTTGCAGGAGAGGGACTATGAGACTGCTTTTAAGGTGTGGACAGGGAAAGAGGTTGTCGACATCTTTCATGGGCTCGGCATAACCACTGACAGTTTTCCTGTGCTGCAGGTATAACATTCTGCCGAATCTCACTCATTAAACATTCTTTACTCTAATTCTTTTTGCTGAATTTTTGCTTAAGTTGCTTAAATTCACATGCCACCTTGTAAAAGATGGATTGCTTATTGTATGGGATGCTGAGCAGAAGCACTTGGAGTCGGTGCTGGAGAAGGACGAGCAGGTTGGACTGGTTAATGGGCAAGAGGACACAGTGCAGGTTCCCATAATCAGTACCAGCACCCAGATTGTGCTCAAGAGCCTTTTCATGGTGCTGGGGTTTATATTCCAACAAAACTGCAGGTAATTATCCCTCATCTACATACACAGAATAAGAGCGATTCAGAATGGATTTGTCCCAGTTTCTGTGAGAAAGTAACTGTATTTTAAATTGTAATCAAAATGCAACAGACATTGCAATCAAATCTGTCTATAACTAGGATTTAACTTCAAACACAGCTGTAAATAGTTTTGGAGTTTATTGTAGGTTTATTGTAGGTTTGCTATAGTGAATGTCGGCACCCTTTCTAAAAATGGATAAAATTTCTCCACGCTGAAATGGGAATGAGTAGGCTTAATGTTGTATTTAAAGAACAGAGAGCTATCAAAGTCTGATATCACAATAAAAGAACCCAGCTTAACGTCTAAGTAACTTAAGAACTTTCACATTCTGTAATGTTAATATTCGAGTTCACCATGAGGAGAATGCTGAACAACAAGGGTCTGCATAGTAGGATTGCAAGGAGAAAGCCAGTGCTATCCAAAAAAAAGATTGCTGCCCATCATGTGGCATGTTCATCATTTAGAAAGCTACAACCCATGGAAAAAAATATGGAATCACACTTTTGGAAGATGTGCTTTCAATGTTTAACTTTGTAGAAAAATAAATCACAGACATCATTTTTCAAAATTCCAACCTTCTTGCATTAGGAAATAATAACAAAATAAATAAATATAATTGTTGTGGTCAGTCACAATTGTTTTTTTTAGAACAAGTAGAGAGTTAAAAATTTGGGAATCACTGTAACTTGCAGTTCTAAAACAAACACTTGCACCAGATGAAATTTGGTAATTATTCTTCGGTTTATAAAGAGTGATCACACCTTGGAGAGCTGTTTCACAAAGCGGATTGACATGAACCATGACTCCAGCATGAGAGATGTTATTTGAAACAAAGGAGGGGATTATGAAACTGTGTCTAAAAGTTGGACCAAGTACAAACAAATTGGGAAGGTTGTAAAAAGGTATGATGGTAGAACAAGGAAGACACCAAAGCGTCAAGGTGAAGCACTTAAAGCAATATGTCTTAAAAATAGAAAATGAAAAAACAAAACAAATGAGAAAACAAGTGGCCGGTAAGTGGACTCAATGTCTGTGACCAAACTGTAAGAAATTGCCTAAAAATGGGATTTAAATGAAGAAAAAGTAAACAAAAGCCATCATTAACATCTAAACAGAAAAGAACAAGGTTAGAGTTGGCTAAAGAAACGCAATCATGGACTGTGAGTGACCTGATGAAAATGATCTTCAGTGATGAATTACCAATCTGCATTGTGCAAGATGATGCTGGAAATTTAGTTTGGTGCCGTTCCAGTGAAATTTATGAAGATAATTGCCTGAAGAAAACATGCAGATTTCCATGGCTGTTGATGATATGGGTCTGCATGTCGGGTAAAGCCATGGGAGAGATAGCAGTCATTACATCTACATCAGTTGAAAGGATGTATGGTGATTACTTCATTTTTCAAGATGATTATGCATATTGACATAGGACAAAGGTTGTGAAAACTTTCCTTCAAGAAAGACATATAATCTCAATGTCATGGCCTGCAAATAGACTGGATCTAAATCCAGTTAAATCTCTGGTGTAAATTGAAGAAAATATTCAATGACGAGGTTCCTTCCTGTTGGCACCAGATTGATGAAGAATACTGTTGTCATTAGTTAACTCCAAGCCTCAAAAAATTCAAGTTGTTATAAATGCCAGAGTTTGTGCAACAAAGTATTAATGAGTGCAGTGTTTTTCCTCATATTCCATATTTTTTTTCCTCTACTTTCCTCTACTGACAACAACAGTTATTTTCTTTCTTTTATTATTATTATTATTATTATTATTATTTTTTTTTAATGCCAGAATGTTGGAATTTTGAAACATTATATTTTTGTATGTCTGTAATTTTATTTTTTCTAAGTAAAGCAATTGAAAGAACATCTTCCAAGAGTGGTGATTCCATGTTTTTTTTTTTTTTGCCAGGGTTTGTATTGGAAAACCATTTTCAGGATTGATGAGACCAAAACAGAGCGAATGTAAATGAGAAATGTTATGTCTGTTTAAAAAAAACAATACATTCCAGTATTAAGGCCTTATCCTATCAGTGAAACATGGTGGTGGTAGTAAATACAGGGCTTGTTTTGCTGCATCTGGGACAGGACAACTTTCCACAGTGGATTGAATTAATATGTCTTATGAATTATACCAGCAAATTCTAAAGGAAAATGTCAGAACATCTATTCGTGAACTGAATCTGAAGAAAAAATGGGTCATACAGTAAGACAGTGACCCAAAGCGCACAAGTTGTTCTACCAAAGAATGGTTACAGGCAATTAAATTGAATGTTTTCGAATGGCCAAGTCAAAATCCTGACTTGAATTCCACACTAGTGTTGTGGAAGAAGCTCATGTTAGAAAACACACCAACATCTCAGAGCTGAAGCTGCTCTGTATTGAGGAATGGGTTAAATTAATCAAGGTCAATGTGCAGGACTGATCAACAGTTACTGGAAAAGTTACTATTTCCAAACATTTAGTTTGACAGTTTTCTTCAATAAACAAATGACCATGTATTATAATCTGGTTTGATTTGTTCAGTTGGGTTCTGATTTTTTTTGTCAAAATCTAATGTTGTTTTCGGTCATACTTATTGAGAATTATATACAATTCTAAATGGTTCACAAAATTTCAAGCTTCTTTCTTGTAAAACAGACCTCATTTTATGATTTAAATGTTTCCATGATGCCTAGTGAACTACAGCCGCTTATGCTTATCATTAAATTAAGAAACAAAGAAAAAAAGGAAAAAGCTTTTAGAAGATTACATTTATTGTAACTTTATTTGTAGTCCATCTGCTGTAGCCTTTTTGTTTTTCTTTTTTTTTTTTTTAAATACCTGATACAGATTTCTTGTTTACGAGCTGAAAAGGGAAATGTTGACTCCGATACCTAGTTATTATTTAAGAACTGATTTCTTAGTTACAAACTCTTACCTATATTCACCCAAACATGTTACATTTTCTGTTCTCCTTAGTTATTTAGCATAATACACTTAATTGTATATGCATTGGTGTGTAGGTATGCCGATGATTACCGTGTAGCCTTGCAGCAGAGTTATGTGTGGGCCACCCAACAGGATGCGCATGATGCCCAGGGTTTTTTTGCACGGCCACATAGCCGTCGTCAGAGTAAGCGGACTAAAGTCCTGATGTACACACTAAGCTTCTGGTGCCTCAACCCTGCTGTGGTATGTTAATTCCTCTGAAACAACATGCTTTAGTTCATATTTAATTAATGCTGTATATAAAAGCTATAGAAATGTTCATTAACAAAACGTAAAGTTCATCTCGAGAATATTTGCTGTTTTCAGTTTACTCAGTGTCTACACGTCTGCCTTTTTGAGAAATTCAGAGATAATCTATGCTGTTACAAGTAGTGTGTCATTTATTATAACTGTGTATTTATGCTGGCAGGCTTTCTCAGATCTGAGTGAATCGGTACGCAGTATAGTGCTCACTTCTGGTACCCTCTCACCTATGGCCTCTTTCTCTTCGGAGCTGGGTATCAAATTCTCCATCCAACTGGAGGCAAGCCATGTTATTAGCAAATCTCAGGTTAGTAGACCACAGTTGTATACTGCAGGAGACTGCTATCCATCTAAAAGGGTTGAATCTGGTAAATATTTTTTGCATAATTTGGTAAATACACTGCTCACACTTAAAGAACAAATAGCTCGTACTTTGGCGAATGGTCGTTTCTGGTTCTTTATATAACAAATAATAATTTCATGCAGTCGTATGGAGATTAGTGTAGCTTATAATTG
>JAVSBU010229882.1:0-11896 GCA_033118015.1 Loricariichthys derbyi
TATGTATAAGAGTGTGGGAAGAGTTTATAAAGACTTAAAATAATGTACTTACTGTATAACTACTACAATAAGCATTGTGCCGCTACCTCGTGGAAATTCACTTATTGCGGGTGGGTCTGGAACAGATCCCCCCGATAAGTGAGGGAACACTGTATGTCTTAACTCTCATTTTTACTACGTTTTTGTAGAAATTTTCTTTTGAAAAAAAAAGAAAAAGATCTTTCTATCCTTGTGGGGACAATATATAAGCATCACACACACACACACACACACACACACACACACACACACACACACACGCTCTTCAGGGTATGTGATGATGCATATCCTTGTCTTTGTACCTGGACAGCTCTCGCTGTGCCCCCTGATGTACCCACTGTGCCTGCAGCGTATACATGGACTTGTCGCTTGATGACTCTGACCGAGAAGCCCCAACTGCTGTGTTTCTGCTTGTTTGTGTCCATTTAGTTATCACTGATGAACAGATGGTCTCAAAACAGGTTTCCTGGGCGATATTTCTCAGACTGAAATAGATACAGGCTTTAAGACAGAAACTAAAGAAACAGCCTTAAATGATTAAAAATAGTACTAGTACTTTGGTGGAGGTACTTTACTTGATTATTTCTGTAACTTAATACAGTGGAGCTCCGATATATCGCGATCCATTCTATCGTGTAATCCAATATAAAGCAGTTGTGCCGTGGACTCCATTTTTTTCTATAAAAGTCATATAAACTTGCAAAAACACTGATAAAATGATAACTGACCTAACTTCAAAACATGTCTTAGTGAGGTTCGAGAAGAAAAGATGTTACATTGCATCATTTTGGGCAGAGCTAACAAGCTTGCTAGCTGCTATTATAAAGCTGCGACACAATCTGCATACTGGCGTACTGCATAGTATATCAGATTAGTGCGTTAAATAAGGGGATTTGGCACACTGTTTAGTGTGCTAGTATGCGAAATGGGAAGGAGTTAAAGCCAGTATTCCAGTCTCACGTGACTCAAACAGGAACTGAGATGAGTGATTAATGCGGAAATGGCAGCTGAATCAGTAGGAAAGGCTTCAACTTCTCTAAAGCTGCAGTTTGCTCTGTTCTGCAGTGGAGCTCCATTGTACTTTTTTGTTTTACTTATTACATTTCAAAAGAAAAATCTTAGGAATGAAAGTCAGCTGTAGTAAGTCAGACTACATGTATGTGAATGAGAATGAGACAGGTGGGGCTACAGTGAGGCTACAAGGATTTGAGGTCACGAAGGTGCAGTACTTTGGGTCGACTGTCCAGGAAAATGGGGAGTGTGGTAAAGAGGTTAAGAAGAGAGTCCAGGCAGGATGGAGTGGATGGAGAAAAGTTTCAGGAGTGATTTGTGATAGAAGGTTGGCAGCAAAGGTTAAAGGGAAAGTTTACAAGACTATGGTGAGACCAGCTATGTTGTAGGTTTGGAGACAGCAGCACTGACCAAGAGACAGGAGAAAGAACTGGAAGTGGCAGAGCTAAAGATGTTGGGGTTCTCCTTAGGAGTGACAAGGATGGATGAAGTCAGGAATGAGGTCATCTGCGGTACAACACAGGTTCAACAACTAGGAGATAAAGTTAGAGAGGACAGATTGAGATGATTTGGACATGTCCAGAGGAGGGACAGTGGGTATATTGGTAGAAGGATGTTAGAAATGCAGTTTCCAGGAAAAATACAAAGAAGAAGGTCAAAAAGGAGATATATGGATGCAGTTAGAGAGGATATGGAAGTAGTTGGTGTGAGGACAGAGTGAGATGGAGGAGGATGACTTTGTTGGAGTACCATGTTGGTGGTACATGGCTGGTCCTGGACATCTCCAGGGACCAGGATAGCTCCTTTATTTTGTTTGCTGCTGGAGTTGTAGATTGAGATGTTTCTGCAGCGTGATTTTCCAGTGGAACTTCTGCCATGCCTGGGTGTTTCCTCAAACGCCCTAAACATGACAGTAGAATGGTTACCTTCTCTAAATTTACCCTGGGTTGGGTTTGAATGACTGTGTTGCCTGCAGGAAGATCCTCCTTGTTTCAGTGTTTTAGGATATTCTTTTGGACCTACCAAAAGTCTCACCAGGAGGATTTGGTTACTGATGATGAATAAATGAAAGAAGAGCTAACAAGGCACATCATGTCTTTGTGAGACCTTCTCAATCTGTGTCAGTATTAAACTGTAGACTTAAGCTGGGAGAAAGGCATCAAACATCATCATCATGTTTCTTTTGAGGCTGATTCCTCTCTGGTTGTGGCATTCAAGCGTTCGTGGTGCCAGACAGCCAAGGCGGAGATCAAAGCAAAGAGTTATTCTAGGACCAGCTTTAATTGACTGACCTTTTTCAGGGGTTGGGCAAGTACGGACGGAAAGTGTTTGTGTAGGTTTGGATGTTTTATGGGTACCAGAGCTAGAAAGACACAAGCTGTCAGAAAGGATGATGTTTGTGAGCTGAAGATGCCATGAGCTATGAGATTAATGAAAAAGGAGAAGGCATCATCCTTAGGAAGCTTCTGCTATGCACTGTCACCGCCCTGGTCCATGGTAGAAATCACATGAGAGAGAAAAAAGAAAGAGAGAGAGTAAGCCTCTGGACTTACCATTCAAATTATTCAGTGACATTTTCTGCTTGCCCCACTGGGCTTAGGATAAAGATAATGATCTTCCCCTTTGGGTTCACTGCTCTACCAGCCAAACCCACTTTAAATCCTCGCTTCCATTCAGTCTGAGCTCATTAGAAGCGTGGAACGGTTTTTTCGTGGTTTTTTTTTTTTTCCAAAACCAGTTGTACGAAGTTATCATTTAGGGCTGATACAGTTAAGGCTGTCATGGTAACTGTAATACCATGAAACTAAGTTGTGAGATGTTTTTCAGTAATAGATGCTGTCTGACGTTTTTTAACAGACAGAGACCAGGTGCTGTATGAGTCTTGTAGATGTGAAGTTTTTGCTGCACGTGTTATTCATCCCCTAATTCGTCATCAGTGCTCCATTATGCCATCGGCTGGATATTTTTGACACAAAGAATAGTGTGTGTATAAGAGTATTGGCTTTCACTCTCAAAGTCCAGAGCTTTTACTATTCAGTCACCATTGCCTTGACGTGCACCATTAGTTGGTAGTATTTTGGGAGTTGGAACAATTTAGATTCGTGACCGAGCTAGTTCTAAGTGCACTTTTTCAATGGACCATTACAGCAGTGATTGTAGTGCAAATATGTAGCTCTTGATTCCTGTAACAGGATGTCACCTGGTGTTTGAAATAGGCTAAAATAGATATAATGGACACTCTCAGCATCTCTTTGTAGATAGTAGTACATCGAATTGTGATGCTCGGGTCCTCCAAGACGTAATGATGCATCACTGTGCAGAGAGGATGTGCTTTGTTTCCACATCATTTTAACCTTTATATTGCAGAGGTTTTGGAGTTTTAAAAGAAATCCTTTCTTTTTTCAATGTACAGTATCTACAGTGATTGATCATCAGATGTGATTGAATTCATAATTCATTAATTGTGATTATTAGTGTGATTGCCATATCACACTATTGAAAACCGAAGGTCTTATTATAATTTTTCAGCCGTTTTTTGACGCTTAATTTGTCTTACAGTTTTCAAGATATCGACACGGGACAAACGCCGAAATCGCATGTTGCATTCACGAACTATGCGCGAAAACGCGAGAGTAATTTCCCATTGACTTAACATTACGGCCAACTTCGGACGGCCGTATCTCTGAGTTTTTGAGCTAGAAACATCAAATTCGGCATGCATGGACTGTGGGGCACCCTGACCCAGCACTTGAAGTGGCGGCATGATCAGGCACTCCAGTCACTTTTTACCACGCCCACAATTTCCGACCATAGCAAACCTATTGAGCACAATGTTATTTGGCTGTTTTTGACGCTTAATTTCGCCCACAGTTTTTCGAGATATCGAGACGGGACACACATTAAAACGTGCAGAATTCTCGAGACACAGGTGCATGTACACAGTTAAGATTTCGCACATCGCATTCGCTCGCTATGCGCGAAAACGCCAGAGAAATTTCCCATTGACTTAACATTACGGCCAACTTCGGACGGCCATATCTCTGACAATTTTTGAGTTAGGAACATGAAATTCCGCATGCATGGACCATGGGGCACCCTGACCCGGCACTTGAAGTTGCAGCATGATCAGGCACTCTGCTCACTTTTTACCACACCCACAATTTCCGGCCATAGGAAACACATTGAGCACGATATTATTTGGCTGTTTTTTGACGCTCAATTTCGCCCGCAGTTTTCGAGATATTGACACGGGGCAAACATCGAAACATGCAAATTCTCGGGACACAGTTGCATGTACACAGCTAAGAATTCACACATCGCATTCGTTAGCTATGCACGAAAACACGAGGAAAAAATTCCCATTGACTTCACATTACAGCCGACTTCCGACGGCCGTAACTCTGACACTTTTTGAGCTAGAAACATGAAAATCGGCATGCATGGACTGGGGAGCACCTTGACCCACCACTTGCATCGTGGCAATCACACTTGCATTTTCCGCAGGAAATGCACCTCTCTATCTTGATTTGTTATCCTGGAGAAATATTTACTTTCCTTTTCCACATTCAGTACATGCTGGACTCAAAAACTAAAAAGTTTAGTTTTTTTTTATATTTTTATAAAAACTTTTCCAGTATCCTTCTGACTTGTCCACGTGATCTTTAACCAACTGCAGATGAGCAGCAATGTTCTTTTCGGAGAGCAGTAGCTTTCTCCTTGCAACCCTGCCATGCACACCACTGTTGTTCAGTGTTCTTCTGATGGTGGACTCATGAACTTTAACAGTAGCCAATGTGAGAGAGGCCTTGAGTTGCTTAGAAGTTACACTGGGGTGCTTTGTGACCTCACCAACTATTACACGACTTTTTGGAGATCTTTGTTGGTTGACCACTCTGGGGAGGGTAACAATGGTCTTGAATTTCCACTATTTGTACACAATGACTGTGGATTGGTCTCTAACTCTTTAGAGATGGTTATATAACCTTTTCCAGTCTGATGAACATCAATTATTTTTTCTGAAGATGTTTCACCTCTCTCCTGAAAAGTTTCTTCAATTCCAGCCTTTTTGCATGAGAGGTGAAACGTCTTCTACCACCCAGTGGTAAACCAGCAGCTTCTGACCAGCCCATCCAGCCCCTATAACCATACCACGTTCAAAGTACTTATATAAGTTCCTTGAAGTGCTGAGATTGAGCTCAGGTTTGAACAAAACAGGCAGGTGTGAATCTGCATCTCTCTCACAACGTCCAAAGTGTTTCACCTGCTATTCCTGATAATGGCACGATTTTTCAGTGATATTGACAGCCAGTATATTTTCTTTTCAGGCAAAGTGTTGCAAGTTTGTTGACTCCTTCAGACAGGTGGCCATTTACCAAACAGTTTAAATACCGCTTTGCTTCTTTGTGATGACGCTTTGCTGAAGTGCCACTTTAGACTCGATGCAGTGCCTGCTGGAAGGTTAATATTAACGCTTCCATAATCATCGTCAGCAATTTCATATCTGTGTAATCCAATTCAGGCTCTTATGGAGCTGGAGCCTAACCGTCACCACAGGGGTTCAAGGTGGCAACCAACCCTAGACAGGGTGCCAATCCAATATAGGGCACATGATCACACCTTCACATTCAGCAACCGTGATGCTTTAAAGACACGAGTTGACCTAACGCATGTCTTTGTGAGATGGGAGGAAAGGTGAGTACCAGTAGAAAACCACACAGATGCGAGAACATGCAGAGGATTTCAGGGATTCTCTGGAGCTGTGAGGTTCCATAATGTTTGTTTCTAATAACATGGTTTGAACAGAGAAGAGCATGTTTAGGATTGTTAATTTTGTCATTCTAAACCTCTCGTATTTAATCGTCCACGTTCTTGCTGAAGGTTCGGATAAGGGAGCTGCAGTGTTCCTTTTATGTGCTGTCCATTAAGGTGCTAGTGTTAAAATTAGGAGGAAACAGGGAATAGTAGGGGGTCCCTGGAGTGAAGAAACAGAACATTAGGTACAGATGCGTGGTTTGTATTGCACAGAGACACTCACACTTCCACACTTGATAATGTAAAAGAACAGAGTGTTATATGGACCAGTGTAGAGAACGTTCTAAACTCTGTAGTATTTAAACTACATTAACACGAGTTATGACTCACATATGCCAGTGAGAAACTCAAGCTCGCTGCAGCTGTAACATAAGCGTGTGCCATTACTTCTGCTCGCTCTTGGTAGTTTTTACACTTCTGTACATCTGGTGCACTTTTATTTCACTTTTATGACTGTAATTAATCTAGTGAGGAAGATTAAAAAGTGCTGATGCAGCATTATTGTTTGATTGTTATCATTCAGCTTTGAGTGAGGCGAGTACAGTAACTGTGCTCAAAGTTAGAGCAGCAATAAAATAATCTGATACGACGCTGTGGACCAGAGACAAAGCAGAGGGACTCAGATGGTCAGCTTTCAGAAAGTGGCTTCTGCTCGCTAACACATTTTTATTTTGCCCATCTTTTACATTTTTTTCTTGCGTCCTCACCAAGAAAAAAATCAATGGAAAATTTTTTATTTTATTTTATTTTTATAATATTTTATTAAATAATTATTAATTATTTATTAAATAAATATTAAATAAAATAATTTTTCCATTGCTTCTTTTCTTGGTGAGGACATTAAAGGGTTAAAAAGATATAACGACCCAAAAAGTTATGTACGATGTTAAAGGGTTAAAAATAGGTAATGATTTTGCTTTGTAAGACTAGTTTTATTTTTTTTATTATCCTTCCCTCTTTTTTCTCCTTTTTGCTTCAAAATTTAATTAAAAAAAATATTAAACATTTATTAAATTTATTAAAAATGTATTAAAATGAATTAAAAAGTATAATTTTCTATTCTATTTTCTATTTAATTTTCTATTTATTTTATGTACTGAACTACGGATATTTATAATTTACTGATGGTTTTTGTTGTTTTGTTTGTTTAAGGTATTTCTGTAAAATTCTGTTCATGTCTTGCTTTTCTGGTTTCTTTTTTTTTCTTTTTTTTTTTAATGTGTCTTGCTTTTCTAAAAAGATACAAATCTGAGAACGCTTCTTGTTTTTATGCATTGCTTTAATATGTTTTTAACTAACTTTTTTCTCCTTTTTGTTTGTTTCTTATTTATAAATTCAATTTAAATTACATTTAATACTTCTTAAAAAAATCTCACTTTATCTTTTGTCATTTTTGGATTTTCCTACTCCTATAGAATTTATTCTTGCTTTAAAAGTGTGATATTTTCATGCTGTTTTTGTTTTTGTCATTTCTCTTCTTTCATTTGGTTGTCATCTGATTAAATCAACTCAGGGTTGCAGCGAGCTAAGACCTAACCGGCAGCACAGGGCACATGTGGAACCCAAATTTAGGCATTGCAGGGCGCATGCATTTCACCACACTCTGGGCCACTTCAGAGATACCAACTGACCTAAAGCAGGGCTTTGAAGTATGACAGGAAACCAGTCTTCAGAGACATGAGGAGAACATACAAACTTCACACACACAGAATCTGGCTTGAGAATAGAACTGGATATCACTTATATCACCCTGCTAAATCCATTATCTTTCTTTATTTTATGAGTATTTTTCAATTACTGTGAAAATGTTTTTTTTAAATTATTATTATTATTATCTTTTTTAATATAAAGCATCTTGTTTTTTCTCTGCTTATCATGGTCAGGGTCACAGAGGACAGTCTGGAGCATAACTAGAATTCACTAAGGGGTAGCACCTGTACACACTGGACAGGGAGAGTCATGTTGCAAGCCTCACCTGGGGTTTGAACCCAGGCCTTCAGGAACTGGCCTTTACTATTGAGTCACTTTCTTTATTTCTAGAGTTTTTTTTTTCCTTTTCCTTCTCTTATTTAATTATGGGTTGCATATACATTTAAGCTACACATCATACTGGTTTCTTTGGCTAGTAGAGAATGAGCCTGTTCTCATACTGCATGCTATGGAATGGGTTTGGTTTCCAGTTAGCATAAGTAGCAAGTACCATTATTATTATTATTGCTGGGCATAAGATTCAGAGCTTTGTAACAGAGCGATAAAGCTGGAGAAAGAATGTCCATAACATAGCACAGTGACGCTTTCTTCTTCCTCTCAATATTACCCTGACATTTGGTTTTGGAGTTTTAATATTGTGAGATAAAACCCACCCATCTTCATAATCCTCACGTGGGAATGGATCAGAAACTCATTTAATTAATAAACGGTCACTGAGAGAAGAGCACACTGATCAGGACTGTATGCGCAGACATCTTGTCGCACTAGAAAAGGAGAACATGCAAATTTCCAGACAGCCTGGTCTGGTTTTGGTGTTTGCCATCTTGCAACGAATCACAACAAACAGCTTGAGCATGGTTTCCTCCACAGTTCTCATCACACAGTCAGCAGAGCTTCCACACAATCACACAATCTGTATCTCATTAGACATGTAAATGCAGGCTTATCTGGTCCATACAGTCGATACTGGCTGATTCCTGATAAGATTATGTATGCATGTGTGTGGAACAATGTGCAAAAGTGTTAGGCCATCACTAGATTAGTTGATTTAGACATGGTATAATGACCTGCATTGCAGAAGCTTGTAGAAACGATGCAACAGTGAATGCATGCCTTAATTAGAGCAAAAGGGCCCAGCAATGTATATAAAAACTATAATAAACTTCTGGTAAAATGTAACAAGGCCATGTCTCATGCCCAACTAATATTTGTACTATACTAATTATTTTAACTTTAAAAAAGAAGTAAATATGTATGGTATTAAAAGTGTAATCTGTAATCTGCAGGAAACCTCCTCAAAAATAGAATTTCTTAAGCCAACTTTCAATATATTGAAACTATCATGAAGAAAATGATAACTGTATACAGAAAGACACAATGACCTTTTTCGCATAATTTTTGTCTTTCTTTTTATTTATTTAATGAACTAATTAAATGTGTGAGGTCTTAGTTTAGGTGACTTGTCACTTACCATTTTCCCATTAAAACCAGTGAGGAAAGAGCTAGGTACGGTTTTGGCCAAAATCTGCCCAGTGGTAGAATTTCATGAAAATGCATCAGGTTGTAGTAGGGCATGTCTACTTTATATAAAGGGGCATTTTGATATTGCATGCTGTGTAGAACATACAAAAAATTATCCGAGTGTACCCCATCACATTCTTCATTCACAGGCACTGATTATGAGTTAATTTTTATATCATGTACACAAATATGTTGTTTCAATTATTGTAAAATTGAATTACTACACCTTATACAATAATATAGGATTGGTTTACGTCACTATGATCTGAACCATCGCTCCCTTCTGGCTTCCGTAGCAACGGAATGGCATCCTGATTCTTGTAAACGGTAATCCGGATTCTTTGCAAATATTAATATTTTCCTTTAAATGAACTACCAAGATATTATCTTGATTTGTATTCAAATAATTTAATACCGGAATCGTCGTACTTATATATTTTTTGGTTCTACATATATTATTTACGAAGGTTGAGGAAAGTGCTGAGTATAAATTCATGTCAGTATTAGTGATGGGCATTCCGGCTCTTTCGGCTCCCAAGTGGCTCCTTTGACTTTTTTTTGTAGCTTAAATCAGTTTAGATTCTTTCTGAGGGGTCAGATGTTGCTACAATGCACAGTCTGTGCCATCACGTGTGTAAGACACAGTGTATTACACAGACTCCGCCCACATCGGCTCCCAATCAGGAACTGGCTCTCCTCGTTCACTTCAAAGAGCCGACTCTTAGAGCTGGATCGTTTGTGACCGACTCACCACTAGTCAGTATTATGAATCTTTCCATTTACAAGGTAAGTACATGTATTTTTGCAAGACCTTTTTATTCCCATAATTTCATCCTTGTCAATCAAGTCAGAGATGTTGAATTTTACTAAACATTCTACACATTGGTCATGAAAATACCAACAATTGACAAAATGACCTTACTTACGTGGAATTTATACTGAGCATGCGCAAAGGTACAATAATTTACATGTGATTGCAAGTTACTATGACCTATTCTTAGATTTAAGAGAAAAATAATGATATCATAAGCTCATCTATTTTTTCCATTATAAGCAGGTAAAAATCATAGGGAAACCGTAGCTAGTCCTTTGTGATAGACCTCAAAAGCCAATTAGAGCAAAGACAGATGTGGTGATAAAACACAGTCCCTATTCTCATTCCATTCCTGTTCCACATTCGTGCCATTTTGTAATACCTCTGTGAATTCTGAGATGTAAGCATGAAGCCATTGTTCTGTCAAAAGAAAGAACTTGAGAAGAGTAAGAGCTGAAAGGTTGAAGATGGCTGAAGTGTTTTATGCTAAAGGAGAACAGACGAGCTCTCATCTTACATTTCATACCCACACTGAGCTGCTGGCAAGGAAAAGAAATGCTGGTGCATTAAGAAGAAATAGAGGAGGGTTTTGGTAATGGTTATAAGGCTATCATGCATCTGTTCAAGAGCAAGAAACTGGAAGATAGCAATCACTCAGAACAGCTTTTAATTTGGAAACTAGGTATTAACCAGATCCACAAACAAATGTCAGGAATAAATAAAGTGTGTCATAAATACTCTTAACATTCACATTGTTTGCTGCAGCAAAGACATTCAGTCAATTAAAATGATGTGAGTTTTTCCTCGGTGGACGTGTTTTCTTTGCTTCATTAAATACCTGGCCAAGTGTGAATTTAGATCTGACAAAGTTCATGTGTGTGTCTACAAATTCACGTGTGATAGGACAAGGGCGAGTATAGGACAGGAGGATAAAGGAAGGAAGGCCAGAAAAAAGGAAGACATGTTAAATTACAAAATAAGGAGTAAAGGAGGGAAGAAATTAAGGGGGAACAAAAAAATTAACAGCAAGAAATTAATAAAGGAAGGGAGAATTAAAGAATGGATTGGCAGAATAAGAATTTGAGAAATAAAGAAACAAAAAGAGAAGGAAAGGAACAAAGAAAGAAAATAAAGTAAGTACAGCACAAGAAGGAAGAAATAAAGAACAAACAGAAAGTGTAAAGAAAGGGATAAATGCTATATGAAAAAAATCAGAAAGAAGTAAAAAAAACAAATTATGTAATTAATAAATGAAGAACAAACAGAATAAAACGGAAAAAGGTAGGAAATAGCAAAGAAATGAAGAAATGAAAAACAAAAGGTAGGAATACCAGATCAAAGAAATAACAGAAGCAGTTAATGATCAAAGAAAAGAACTAATAAATGAAGGGAGGAAGAGGAAAAAGAAGGATGAAATAGGAAAGCAGTAAAAACATAAGGAGGAATCAAAGAAAGAACAAAGGTAGAAGACTCATTATTTGCTCTTCGTCCTATGATGGGGACATTGGGACAAAAAAAATTTCAAATCTAAACTTATTTTAATAACTGATAGACAACTACATCATAAATAACAATAAAAAGAAAACTTTTTGATTGACTGCTTCATTATGATATCGTTTATAAATATATAACTTTATTCATGTAACAGGACAGACATTTGTGTAACATCACTATAAAAAACTAAGAATGCCTTGTTTTCACTGATCACTCCTCACTGTTAGTTTTAAAAGAAAAGTCACAAAACTTGAAAAACTGTTCTTAAACATATCGAATGTGAGATGCTGTAACTTACCCTTGGCACGTAACATTCAGACAGACAGAATATAATCACCTCTAGTCGCGAGAACAAAGGAAACTGGGACATGATCTAGTTTACCCACAAAAAAGGACCCGGATTATGACGTATACATGAGCAGTTTTACTCTTTCCGCATTTTCCTGTCAAAATAAGGGTCGAAATATATAGTGTTACGTTACGCGAAAAACTCGG
>JAVSBU010229989.1:0-11896 GCA_033118015.1 Loricariichthys derbyi
AATGTTATTTTTCAACAGCTGCGCCACAATACAGATACGCCACAAAAATGAATATAAAGTGCATGAAAATTTTAACTTACCATAACGCTAAATCAATGGGAGCCCTGAGCTTGTTTCTCTGCACGAGACGGTCCCATCGGGGGGAGACAATGACACCCGAAGTGTGTTGCTTATAGCCAGTCTATTCCGTTGTCTTGTTTTGGTTGCTGTCACTGCAGAAAACCCCGCTTCACACAGATAGGTTGTCGGAAATAGCAACAGGGTTTTCAGTGCTACGGTGGTGATCTCCGGGTATTCTGCCATGACTTTAATCCAGAACATCGGCAGAGTTTTGTCTCTAAAATATTTTGAAAGACGCCGTCATTTGCGATTTCCAGCAGTTCTTGCACAGACATGCTGGATTCACCTGGTTTGTTGATAAATGGGTCACGGATCCATCCTTTGGCAGTTTGTGAGTCCTTTTTGGTTGGGAAGTAGAGCTCGAACTCTTTTAAAAGCAAAGACAGGTGATCGTGCACCAACTGGAAGAATGAAGGCTCAGGCTCAGTCTCACACAAAATCCCCACTAATGTTTGAAACATGTCCAATATGCCTCTGTTCACACGCCGTTTTTACTCATTTTGCTAGCTTGTGGGTTAAATTTTTGGCGCTCGAGTGACCGATATGTAACCAAGAGAATCAGGTTATTTTTCAAAATAAAAGACTGTTCAGACTCAGATAATAAATACAACAGAAATAATTATTTAGTGGGCGGCCCAATACCAATTGATCCACAGACCGGTTCCGGTCCGCAGCCCGGTGGTTGGGGACCACTGATCTACACCATAAAGAATTACGAATACAAAAGGGGGTCTAACCAGGTCTTAGTAAGGTGTACCTAATTAAGTTAGCAGTGAGACATTTAATTTTAGCATATTCTCCTATCTATGGGAAATCCAGTTAAAATGAAATGAAAATGCAAACCATAAAATTAAAATGCAAATTTATTTTCCATTCATCTGCAAATATCCAACCAAGAAAAACAAAACAAAAAAAACCAAAAAAAAAACCTACAATCTCAATTTAATTTTCCACATCAGCACAAATCATTTAGGACAAAAATTATAAATTTAAAACAGCAGTCTCATTCCTTTTTTGTCATCCATTCTGGGAAATTCATGGCCATATCAAAAAATGAAAAAGCTAATAGGGAAGAAAAAATGCAAGCTTCACCTTGGTTTTTTATTTTTCTCATGAAACGAATATGTCAAAACTGAAATAAAATGCAACATTTAAAATGAAAACGGAAAATCAACAGCAAAGTGTCAGTTGGTGATTCAGTTTTCTGCACATGGACACATTCGGTGATTTAGTTTTAGTGCTATGCTTTTCAGGTTCACCAATATACTTCCCATTTAAATCACAAATGCTGATATTATGTTTCTTTGTCTTTGTCTAGGCAAGTTGGCTGTGGAGCTACTACAAGAGGCCAAAGTGGCTCTGGACCTCTTGAACCCAGGACCTTCTTATTGTAAGGCAACAGTGCTACTCACCAAGCCACTGCACCACCTGCTGCCTAGATGTACAGAGTAACATGTGATCAGCATTAGTGATTTAATGGGCAGTTGTGCCCCGTCTACTGTTAATCTACACACAGTTGAATGTTGTGAACATGAAATAAAAAGTCAAAGTGTTAAACAAAAAGTAATTCACCAACAGATACTGTCCATGTTCTTTTTTTATTTGCCTTGTTATTTTGACACTTAAAATTCAGCCACAGCAAAAACTGAGGCACCTACTGTCAATTCCCTGTTAATTTTGCGTTTTCATTTTAGTTTTGGCACTTAGGGTTTCATGAAGAAAACACTATGCCAGAGTGAAATGGATTTTCTGTTCCCTTTTAGCATTTCCATTTTAGATATGGCCATGAAATACCCAGGATGGATGACAAAAAAAAGGAATGACAAACGCTGTATAAAAGCCATTTTTAATTTATTTTTATCTCAAATGGCTCATGGTTATGTGGAAAATAAAATTGGTAGGTATTTTTTTTTTTTTTTTTTTTGCCGGGGGAAAAAAAAAAAAAAAAAAACATGGCAAAAAGAGGTTTGCATCCCCCTGTACAAGGGCAAAACAGTGGCTGTTTAGAGCCCAACGTTATATTAGTTTTCTAATCCAGTCTTTTGATCTACATGTGTGGTTAAGAATGTTGATTTATTGTTCAATTAATTACATTAGCATCAAAGACTACTACCCACGACAGGAGCAAGGTCACATCTATACATTTACATTTAAGGCATTTATTTAGCAGCCGCCCTTATCCAGAGCGACTTAAAATGTATACATTCTTACAATCTAAGCAATTGTAGGTTAAGGGTCTTGCTCAAGGAGCCAACAGTGGCAACCTGGCAGAGGTTGGATTTGAACCCTGGATCTTCTGGTCCATAGTCCAACACCTTGTCCTCTAGTTTACCACAGTCCCATACAATTCAAACCCCACTGATCCTGCAGTATTTAGAGCTACCAATTTACCAACTAACTGGGAAGAACACACAAACTTAGTTCTGGATCGAGCTGGGATTATCTTGAGAGGTGTGCCCCCGTGTAGTTAAGATGTTTCGTTCCATAAACTTATCACTATCCACACTAATTTGTAAACCAACAAATAGCTTTATTCTAATAGCTGATTTTTTTTTAAACTGAAGATAAAAGTTAAGTTAGAAAAGCACCAATTCTGGATGTTTAGCAAAAGTAATTATTGCACATATTGTGGTGTTAAATAAATGCTGCAGGGTTCGCTACATATTAAGCATATATTGTTGAGAAAGCCATTACTTTTTTCTAACATACTGTTATCAGCCCCAATAACTTTTCTAATGTGTTAGAAACTCCAAAATTTTAGTAAGTTAGAATTCCAACAGTTTTCCATAACCTATGCAGTTAGACGCACCAATACTTTCTCCAACATGTGGTTAGAGGCAGTTTTGGAAGAGTTATGATATTTCTGTAGTTTTACAGTGCATTTAAGTCTTCCTTTCATTCCCACAGGGAAAATATTCCACCTTTATAGAGTTTCTATGGAAACACTGAGTAACAAACCAAAGCTGTACACAATGCTAAGTTGGTGTAGTATTAAAATAGATTTTTTAAAAATGCAGGAACAGTTGGCTGACAAAAATCATATAAAATAAAAAATGATATAAATCTTGCTTTGCAATTTATAGCCATTAAAAGCCTATTTTTTTCACTAATATTTTGACCAGGAAATGATTATACCAGGACTGAACCATCAAGGCAACAACAGCATGCATGCAATGGTGTATAGATTTAAATAGTTTTGTGCAAGGAAAGCGATAACACAATTGTAGAAACCATGAAAGAATATTTTCTGAAACACACGTGATGTAAAGTATCAAAACTGACAATCTTAGTAAACAGGATTAACACTGCTGCAAGTCATTAAAATGTAAGGAACTCAAAGGTATAAATGATATTACCAACTTCATGATGTGGTTCATGGTAGGTCAGACTCATATTTAATGAAACTATAGCCTACAAACAAACAAACAACTAAAAAAAACCGTTCACCTACAAAAACATTTTCCTTTACTTCTTTTGACATCGTTGCTTGGGCTACCTCAGACCTTTCTGGCCAACAGAGGGCACTACAGCAAGCAGAATAGACATCAGTAACCCAAATTGTGATTGCTAAGAAAAGGCAATCTGGACAGAAATATGGACAGAAGAATATAGCAAACATCTTTCTCAGTAACAGAAATACAAGCTGATATTTGATTTCACTCTGTTATTTGGTCTACTTCATGGCCCAACCCAAGGCCTAATATTTTAAAAATTTACATTACAAACAGTGGACAAATTACTGCATTGGTTTACATGCAATCCAAATATTATACATCTGATACGGATGATACATTACTCCCTATGCAGCTATCCAGCAAGACTGAACTCTAGGCATTCAGTTCAGAATAAAAATGGTAAATCAAATACATTAAGACAAACCTGGCAGATAACTGTATAAAAATGGCAGGAGTCTTCATGATCTACAAGTACGCCATTTCATTTTGAGTTGAGAAGGTAGTCATTTCCTTCTGGACACTTGAAATTGAACGTTTGAGAGAGAGGAGCTATAGGCAGACCTCACTCTATATTAGACAGCAGTCAGTCAGTGAAAAGTCTTTGTGCCAGTCAACTGTCAAAAGTGAGGTAGTGAGTTGTTGTCAGTGCTTTGCTGGTAGACAAGCTGTAGCTGGGAAAGTGGGAAGGGGGTCACTTGCTGGCAACCCTAGTGGATATTATTTAACCTGTTTTCACAACCATGTATTCCTGCACGCAATGTAAATAATTAGAGAAGTGTTTTAAGCTTTTGGCAATTTGTGCCAGTACAAAAATGCTGAAATTACATCAGATTTAAGACATTTTGTTATAAATATTATTACGTATTCTAGAAAAAACAGGCCCTAAAAGTGCTTGGTTTTCGAGAACACTAAACACAGGATGTATACAATCCACAGCTTTAATTTGCTCTCAGTTAATCTCCCTTTCTTCTCTTTTCCATTTCTTACCCAGTTTCATTATCCTCTCTTCCTTTCTCTTCACCTCCTCTCTCCCAATTCCTCAGCCTTCATTGGCAGCCACCAACTGTCCTAGGCTCTGGCGTACATACACTGCCTGAATATCCTTGGTCTTGAGGCAGAAATCACAGGCCCACACTGCGGCACTCTCCCTGGTAAGCAAGCCGTAGGCTGGTTCTGTCAGGCCTGAGCAGTCTCTGTGGAACCAGCGTTGACATGAAGCCTCACAGAGAATGGCTTCCTGATCATCATGTACCTCTGACATGCAAAACCCACAATGGAATACCATGCCGCTCCCCAACTTCGGAGGTCCAGAACCTGGGCCAACTGACGATGGAGCCTGGCCAATGGGAGGTGGAGACTGTGTGTTTGGTGTAGATGTTGAGTTGGATGGAGGGTTTGGATTGCTGCCACCAGCATTGCTCATGTTGTTCTGATTAGTATTAGGTGGCTGGTTTGGCATAGATCCACTACCAGGAGTGTTGTTCTGCTGATTGTAAGGGGCGGAGCCTGGGTTGGAGTTGGGTGGTGTCTGCTGCTGCTGACTGGATGGAGTGTTCGGTGCAGGGCCACCTGCAGAGTTTACAGGAGGGTGCTGACTGGGTGGGACTTGAGATTGAGGGCCATTTAGTGGCCCTGTAGGAGAGGAGTTAGGATTGGGTGGAGGCGGAGCGGATGAGGGTTGCCCTGGTGTATTGGGTGTTGATTGCTGAACATCAGGGTGACCAGGGAAACCTCCACCAGCCTGTGGGGGTCCAGGTGCTGGAGATGGACCAGGAGTGGCGTTGTTGGATGGAGGGCCAGAGGGATTGAGGTTAGGTGGTTGCTGAGCTGGACCTGGTGGGCCACCTCCTGCTCCACCAACAAAGTTCTTACTTTCATCACTGCCGGGAGTACCCGGCCCAGGATACGGGCCGTCCTGTGATGGAGGAAATTGTCCTTGTTGTGGCAGACCTGGATGGCCACCCACCATATTACCTCCACCCATTCCACCCCCGATACCACCCATCATATTCATTCCACCTGGCATACCACTCATTGGATTCATTGGGCCATGAGGAGGCCCACGAGGGCCCCCGGGCATTGGAGGGCTGTTGAAGTGATGTCCACCTTGTCCATGCTGTGGCTGCTGCATCCCGAAGCGTGGAAGAGGAGGACCACCACCTCCAGGACCACCACCCATTGCACCAGGTGACAGCATAGGGTTAAAGCCTTGCCCAGGGTGCATTGGAGGACTGAAATTAGGTGGCATGTTATATTGTGATGGTCCTCCTGGTGGAAAGCCACCTCCACCACCACCTCCAACACCACCACCACCTCCCCCACCACCAAATCCTGGCATACCCCCAAACCCAAGTGGGTGATGTGGTCCTGTGTTGGGTGGTGGAGGTCCAAAGGGAGGTCTTCGTCCAGGCTGTCCACCACCTGGTCCTCCAGGACCACTGATAAAGCCCATACCTGCTCCCATTCTACCAGGTCCTCCATATCCTCCACCTCCCCCACCAGCCCCAGGACTTGGCAAAAACTGTGCACTTCCAGGACCTCCAGCTCCAGCAGAACGTGATGGAGGGGCAAAATCATCGTCAAATGGGTTGGAGGCCACCAAGTGGTCTACCATAGGGGTTGGAGGAGGCGCAAACTCAGAGAGGTGGGAGAAGGATGCCCCCTATATGCAAAAAAAATTATTAGGAGAATTAAATTAGTTAACAAGTTAAATTGATAACTTAGAATTCCTAAACTAATATTTAGCCATGACTGAACAATAAGCATAAAGACAATTAATTATGACAGCCAGAAAGAATTCTCTCTTTTGAATATGGTACTTCACTCCGTAATACATGTATAGAACGGCATAAAGATGGAAGGATCAACGGGCTATATAATCGGTGTATTTTTAACGCAAATTCGTGAGATGAATACGTAGGCCGATATTTCTCCAATTTAGCTGATCCTGAGAGACAGTCAATGGTGTGAAACAAACGAGCCATATTTTGTGAAATAATTTGCTGTAGCTCTGTACAGACCCCATTGGTATTTCCATCTAGCATTTTATCTAGGAAACACAGCCCTGCTCAACTGTAAAAGTGGTATACTCTTAATGAGGAAGCATGCGGTCTCTGATACAGACCATGTTTCATATACTGATTGCACCGATACAGGCATACAGCCTCCGCCCTTAATCAATATTGGCCAATTGTGCTGAAAGGTGAATGGCGATCACTATTGGCCCCAGAAACACTGACTGGACTATCTTTAGAACAGCAAATTTCTAAGAGAAAGGTTAGAACACCTTACATTCAAGTCACATTTACTAGTTTTCTAAATAAAAGGTTGTTGAACCACTGTAGATAAATGTATATTTAACTTTTCTGCATACTTGAATTCAACATCAATTTAACAACCTTGTCAGGCCTTAATCCAAATTAGGCATACACAATTATAAATCATTTAAAAATCTGCAGCCCTTCAAGCCTCTTCAAGTTACACTCAACATTTAACTGTCAGCAAGTGATAATTGATCTGAAAACAAAGGTGAAAGGAGTGAGGAAACTGATTCTGAGACAGTCTGAATATTTCTAAAAGACTGGTCGAAAACAGATCACAATAACTAACTTTGAAGTTAAACTACCTCAAAATGTCACGGTTAGGAATGTCCTTCAAAGTCCGTAGATTTGAATAAACTTTGTGGGGAGAATATTTCTGAGCTATGAGCATTTTACAAGGAAAAGTGGGAAAAAAAATATGCATTCTGCAAGGAAATGTGGGAAACAGTGTTGATTGATAGCTGCTACAATAAACATTTGAAGGTTGTGATTCTTGCCAAAAGGAGCAAAACTAAATATTATCTGATGGATTGTCCAAATATTTACAGAGGCTACATTTTTTTTTGTTTGTAATGCGCTTAAAACAAACCGCTAATTACACAAATAATAATAATAATACAATACTTCAAAAGACACTTGTTTCTTGAGGTGCTATGTAAACTTAAAGGTGCCAAAATAAAATATTGTATTTTGAGTCTCGTGAAAAAGGACAAAAACAAGACAGACAGACATTTTTTTAAAAGCATGAGCGTGTACGTATATACACTGGAGATCAAAATTAGAGAACAACACAACAAGCTCCTAAAATGTCTAGGTCATTATGTAGTTCTATTTGAAATTATTCTAACAGGAGTAAAATATCAGTATTTTAATCTTATTTCATAAAGTGTATATATTCTAAAGCACAGCATAAAAACTTAAATGAGAGGCTTGAAAAAGAACACTGATCAAAATTAGAGATCACTTTCAGGTAACTGCTAGTTATTGGTGTTAATCTGGCTCCTGGTGCTAATTTCCTTAATTATCTGACAAACCCTATTTAATTGGCCGCCTAACTTTCCAGTCTTCACTGATGATGACCCATTCCAAACTGACTGAAACCCTCAAGCAGCAGGTTGTCCAGATGAAGGCCAAATGGGGTGACCCTATCAGCCATAGCAAAAGAAGCTTTCTAGAATATTGCATTTTTACATCACAAACTCATTCATGCCCCCAAAGAAGGCTGGTCGCCCACGAAAGACAAATGCAAGAGAGGACATGATAATGCGCAGAATCTCCATGAGTAATCGGTTCAACGCTGCAGCTGGAATCGCTCAGTTCAGCACTGAACAAGGCAAGGATCTGTCTCATCATACAGTGTCTCTAAGTTTAAGAGCATTTGGACTAAAAGCCCACTCGCAGTGACAAAACCTCTCATTAGTTGAAAGAATCAAAAAGCTAGACTCAACTTTGCTGAGGAGCATGTTATGTGAACAGAGGAGAAGTGGTCCAGAGTTCATTTCAGTGATAAAAGCAACTTTAATTTATTTAGGTCATTATGTTTGTTGACAAACTGGGGAAAAACTGAACCCAAAGTGTGTAAAGAAGTCAGTGAAAGGTGGAGGAGGAAGTGTCATGCTTTGGGGAATGTTTTGAGTAACAGGAGCTGGACCTCTCATACAGCTACATGGCAGAGTGAATTCAAATGTGTATCAGAACCTTCTTGAACAACACATGGTTCCTTTCTTGTGTTCATCACTCAATTAGCCAGTAATTTTCATGCAAGACAATGCCCGCTGTGACACAGCAAAACATGTAAAGCAGTTCCTTGAAACTGAAAACACAAACAGTGGACTGACCAGCCTAGAGTCCTGCTCTAAACCTAATAGAAAACCTCTGGAAAATCATTGGTGACAAAGTTATGGCCAAGGAACCCACAATAGTCACAGAAATGTGGAAGAGCCTGGAAGAAGAGTGGATCAAAATCTGATGTGCTGAAGTCATTCAAAGCAAAGGCCTGTATACTTTCTGATTAGTGACTGCTGTAACCTTCAGAAAATTTAGTTGTAATCTTTCTCTGTGCTACAGTCATTGATGTTCTCTAATTATGATGATCACCTTTTTGCAAAATAAAGGTTTTATGTTGATATACTTTGGCTATTTTGTAAAGCACTGTTCTAATATACACCTTACAAAAAATCCTTCAAATGATGATCAATGTAGATTCCATTATTTATGAAAAAAATCAAGTGTTCATACATTATTCTCTAATTTTGATCTCCACTGTACGTGTCTATGAGTGAGGTGACAACCAATCACAGTAATCAAAAGAATGTGTCATACACAGCAACTAGGTCAACCCTGTCAACCACTGAAATAAAGGTTCTGTCAGCTCCTTACTCAGAGATGCTCCAAGATCACTTAACTCCTAGCTAGAATAGGAGGATCTCTAGGAGGATTCTTAGAATCTTTATGAATACAGCCTCAGGTATTTTATAGTGACAATATGTCATCCTGTGCTCATGGATATTTGTTTGAAACACTTTTCTTTTTATTTTGAAAGTTAACAAAATGTCACCTGAACAACCGTGCATAAAAATAAATATACACTCTTGAATAAATTATGAAGAATTTCACCTAGTGACCTGTAGGTTAGTAGTGTAAAAGTAAAATTCCATTTTTTTAACTTAATTCACCTGAGTGCTGGATTTCCTCTTTTTTTTCTCTGGGCTTTTCATTTGGGAACCTAAACACAAGCAGAGAGACAACAGCAAAAGACAAAAACTGTTAATGTAAGGCTTTCATTTTTGAAAGGCAGATTAAAAGAAACATGTGGCACAAAACAAAAGATGATGCGACGTGCTCTGGCTTTCAGTGTTTGCTAAAATTTAGACTAGTGCAGTTGGAGGACAATGTATGTATGCTAGCATATTTCAATCCATCCTGGTTGTACATACAGTAGTTATTGTGACATCATCATATGCAACTACAGTGATAAAGTACAAGTTAATTCTCAAACATCTAAAACAGTTTAACACCCATTAACACTGCATGTGAAGTTAACAAATAAAGAAAACGAATGCCAACCGAGTTCCGCACCACACAGTGAGCTCATGCCCAACATTTAACCCCAGTGAGAGGGCTTCAGGCGAATGGCAAGTAGGAAAAACAAGAGTCGAATACAAAGCATGTAAGACTTGAGTGGACACACTGAAGCGCAGGTAGAGCCCAGTGAACAGACAAGCTGACATACAACCAGCTCCCCATACAGAGATACAGAGCCCACGGAAAACAGGGCCATGGTACACACAGGGACAAGGGAGAAAGGGCAGATTGAGTTGTGGACTCCGCTCGGACACAGAGATGCGCCAGTGGCCGTTTGCCTACCTTTGCCTCGCTTCCCTTGACCTTGTCCCGCCTGCAGTCTCCCCGATTCGGCAGCCATTAAAATGATTGGCGGCGAGCTGCCATGTCACTGTTTCACATAAAAAAGGGACTAACACGTCCTCAGGTCTGAGTACCACTAAGGCGGTCTACGATCTGACAACACTGACCAACGAACAGGGAGCTACTGCAGATTCATTCATCAGGCTCAGCTACGGATTTACCCCTGGGTGATAAAAAATAAACTGAACGTTTCTCTTGGAAAAGTCAGCATGCAGCAAATAAAGCTGTGATCCTACAAGCGTGCAATGTTGTGAATGAATGTTCAGCTTCCCCCTCCCTCCTATGATCACTTACAGATGTGCAGCTAACTGGGTAGCGTTAGCAGACAAAGCTAAAACCCAGAATAGACGACCGCCTAAATCTGGTCCGGTGCGCGGGAAACGCGCGCAGTTAAGCTCCAACGACACGAGTGATTTGACTGAAAAACGCGGCGTGTTCGAACGCGCTCGTTAAATCGCTAAAGCAGCTTAGCTAGGCTAGCTATTAGGAGCTGGGTAGCTAGCATAGCTATTAAAGCAGCTTAGCAACGCTAGCTATTAGGAGCTAGCTAGCTCAGGCTTTGACTGCAAGCTGTATGTGGTTCACACTAACCGTAAAACAAATGGACCTCTTACATTATTCCATCGTTATCAATCCCCATAAAGCAAACAGTCAACGTCAAATAGACTTACAATTTAAAATTTATCCTCAAACGCGAAATTGGCCATGACTATTACGGCCTACACTCGCTGCCGGACAAAGAGGGATAGCCGGGCGAGCCGCCTACACTAAGGATGCAGAAAATGTGGGGGTAGAGCCGTGTGTTACAATTCATGCCACCTTATAAAACAGGACACTTCACAATTTTTTATAACCCACAGCTCAGCTGTTCCTGTTATAAACATGTTTTTTCAAAATATATGAGATGACTAATTAGTAATGCTTTAATATAACATTTCATTATTTCCACACACCCCTGTAATGCTTAGCATTGTGGACTCGTCCGGTTTAACTGTGTAGCACTATGGCTTGAGTCACTGCTTTCACGTGGAAGGCTGCACTGCATAGAAGGTGCTGCTACAGGAGTGAAAACCCCCTGATTAACAGTGATTAAAGTGGTTCTGTCACTACTATAAATACGACGTAATATGTATGTGAAAGAGGGGACTGTGGGTAACATAGTGGTTAATGTGTTGGACTATGGACCAGAAAGTCCAGGGTTCAAATCCCACCTCTGCTAAAGTGCCACTGTGGATCCTTGAGCAAGGCCCTTAACCCACAATTGCTTACATTGTGATCAAATTGTATCAATTGTAAATCACTTGTGATAAGGATGCTAAATGCCATAAATGTAAGAGTACAGTCTTTTTTAACAAAACAATTCCTAATATTTGCCATTAAACTATCAGTCCTTCACCCTAAAGCAGAGGTTCTTAACCTGGGTTCGATCGAACCCTAGGGGTTCGGTGTGTCGGTCTCAGGGGTTCGGTGGAGCCTCTGCTGCAGAGGTCAAGACACACCCGACTCATCGTGTCAATTCGTGATGATACGCCCTGCTTGGCAATCACAGAAAAAAAATACAAATGTACAAAATAA